>SZWC01012393.1:0-12500 GCA_023375785.1 Penium margaritaceum | reverse complement strand
TTGGCGGGTCTTACCACCACCACTGGAATGAATCCAGGCCTCTTGGGTACGCCTAAGAGTGGCTGCTTCCAGAAACATGCAGCAACATGAGCCCAGCAGGATCAGCAAGAGGGAAAAGCCAATCCCAGAATAAATTGCACAACAGCTAGGTTGTTTCTGGGATCATGCAAGACTTCTCATGAATTTCATGATAGAAACTTAAACAGCCCCCAGGGAGGTTATCAGGCGCACCAAGAGCCGCTGGGCAGGACCAATTGTGTGTGAGAGACAAGTTGTTGGTTGCAGAGACAAAAACACGGAAGCGTGTGAAGCTGTGTAGAGAGCGTGAAGGGCTGGTTTGCCTCATAGATGAGAAAGTGCATCAGCACAGCTTTCTAACAGGCCTAAGTACACTCCATTTTGCACCTGGAGCTGGAAGAACCACCCTGTCAAGTTTCACCTTCTAGCACACTTCTAGCCTAGCAGGATGAGCGGCAGTCACACTCTCACACAAGAGAATTGCCATCCCTGCCATGTGTACAACCAACAATCTTGATGGGGAACTTCCTTGAAAGTCCCTGCAGTTCCTTCTGCCGCCTTTCTACCTTGAAGGCCACTCCAAGCCTCCCTGCCCAATAATTTTGGCCGTCATTGCTGCTGGTAGTGCAAGCGCCGTCACTTGAACCAGACCCACTGCGACCAAACCTTGGAAACCCATATCTCCCTTAAACGGACTCCGAATTGAGTTCCGTAAATTGCTACAGAACCAGGAAGACATCCTCTAGTCCTGGTGATTTTTATTGAGCAGCCTACATTGGTCTCTTTTTTGCAACCTAAATCCATCATTTCCCACTTTGCAAGAATAAAATCACACAACTCCACACTGTGCTCTCAGCTGCTGAAAGCGATGTGTTGCCAGCGGCTTGGACAAGAAATCTGCCAGCACCATTGTTTAGGAGCAGAACTTGATGTGCACCACCTCCTTTTCCATGAGCTCATGGACGAAGTGGTAGTACAGGTCGATGTGCTTGGTGCGGGTGTGGAGCTCTGCGTTCTTCGTGAGCGCGATGCCACTCATGTTGTCACAGTAGATGGTCGTTGCAGTTGTATCCTGCTACCCAAGACTTGCCAACAGCTCACACAGCCACACTTCTTCCTTTGGTGTTTTGCTCAAAGCAACTCTGCCTTGGTGGAGGAGAGAGCAACACACTCCTGCTTATTGCTCGTCTAGTTGATTGCTGCTCCCCCAAGGAAAAACAAAAAACCACTAGTCAATTTCCTTGTGTGCAGACCTCCGCCCCAATCTATGTCACTGTACTCAATGAGCATAGGGCTGTTGTCTCCATTGAGGGTGAGGCTAAGGCTGCTGCTGCTCTTGAGGTAGCGCAGCACACGCTTGACCGCCTCCCAATGTGGCACACCCGGGTTTGCGCAGAACTTGCTCACTGCTCCCACTGCTTGGCTGATTTCCAGGCACTTGCCGACGGCTGCATACATGAGGCTCCTGACTGCTGCTTGGTATGGTACCGCCTCCATGCGGTTGCTATGTTGCTTGCCGTGAGGAGCCTGCGCGATGCTCAGATTTTCTCCCACTTCCAGCAGTGTCGCCACCCTCTGTGCACCTCCCACGTTGAAGCACTTGATGATGCCACTCACAAAAGTGCTAGCTACTGAGCTAACCACCTCTGGCAGAGAAGCCGCAAAACCAAAAAAACTCACCAAGGTTTTTTAACCTTCTTCCTTTGTTGACATGTGTCATGCACCCCAAACTTAATCAGGCATACACTTCACCTTCAAGAGTACTAACGCCTTAGAATTACATCTCAAGAAGAACTTCAATGCAAAATAGAGCATCAAGCAAGGGCTAACTGATAAGTATGCAAGACAAGTCCTTTCATAGGTGTCTGTCCATTCCTAGATCTCAAAAGCAAATTCCTGGGGAGTGGCCCGACCCAGATACATCACCAATAGACTTGCCCTGTGGGCTTGACACATC
The DNA here is from genome assembly GCA_023375785.1 of Penium margaritaceum. Lineage (NCBI taxonomy): Eukaryota > Viridiplantae > Streptophyta > Zygnematophyceae > Desmidiales > Peniaceae > Penium > Penium margaritaceum. Next base: position 10,525 of record SZWC01012393.1, on the reverse strand, counting down.
AGCATCCTAGTGTCAAGGTGACAGACCAACTATGTAGCTTCCAAAAAGCTATGGACTTTCTTTCTTGGAAGCTTCCATAACAAACAAGATGTGCATGGGGCCATGATCGAACTCATGACCTCTCACTTGGCCAAATCAACAAAATGGTCACTCACCCACATGGTGTACTCACAGGTCATATCTCACATGAGACAGAGAGTCATAGTTGTGTCACACCACAACGGTCCATGGGTCACACCTCCGTAAGGGGCAGAGCATTCCTGATCTGTCCTAGAACACTGAACAAGGGGCAAAAACATTGAATAGAAAGTGCTCTGCGATAGCTCCAAGGCCTGCTGCTGCCAATCACGCTTCACTTAGAGATCCATGTAGTAGCTCAGCTCTCCCATTGTCCTTCATGTCAAAGCTTGCTGCAAGGGACTGCTTAGAAAATTCAAGGAGAGACTTTGAGTCAGAGGCAATAAAAAAGTCATCAACATAGAGCAGGATGATGACCTGGCTTTCGTCTTGCGTGCGCCCATAGACCGCATGACCTGCCTCGCTGTGCACAAAACCAGGGCTAGCCAGCTACTCATCAATCTTGTGGTACCATGCATACGGCGCTTGCTTCAGGCCGTAGAGTGCCTTCACAAGCTTTCACACATGATCCTCCCGCCCTTCCACCACATACCCCTCCGGATGCTCCATGTACACATCCTCCTCAAGATCACCATTCAGAAATGCATATGTCACATCCATCTCGTGCACCTCCTAGTCCATGGCAACGGCAAGAGCAAGGATTGCATGGATGGAAGAACATCTCATTGTAATCCACACCTTCAGTCTGCACATACCCCTTCACAACCAGCCGTGCTTTGAGCCTGAGCACCTTACCATCAGCATCACACTTGCACCGGTAGATCCACCTGCAGCCGATCACTCGGCTGCCATGTGGAGCTTTCTTGAGATTCCAGGTCTCGTTCTTCATGAGTGCCTTGTACTCCTCATCTGCTACAACACGCCAATCTGCTGTATTGTCACTGTGCATGGCTGTGCTGAATGTTGTTGGGTCATCAGTGACAGTGAGGAAGAGGAGCTTGAGGTCAGAAGACTCCTGTGAATATGAAAAACTGCACAAGTTCAGCAGCTCGTCCAGCGGCCTTTTTTTTCTTTCAAGGCGCTCAAATCGCCACGGTGGCTGCACAGGACCATGTGCACCATGGTTGATGCGTGCAGACCTCCGTGGCAGCTGTTGCTGCTCGCTCAGCTGCTCCTCCTTGCCTGCTTTGCTTACCAACTGCTTTGCCTCCTCAGCTCCCTTTGCTGCCCTGTCACCACTACCTTCCGCACGCTCCTCTTCAGTTGCAGTCTCTTCGGCTCCCACTGGCTCAACAGCTGGTGCAACTGTGGCTGCTTCCATAGGGCTCCTTGTGAAGCCCTTCACGTCCTCCTTGAACACCATGTCACGAGGGAAACATCTGCTGCCTCCCTTGGATGGTATGCAAAAGAGATAACAGAAATTAGAGCGGATCTGGTCAAGGGGTGCAAGAGAATGCATACCGTTGTGCTTAAAGGGTTTCTTCTTGGCATTTCCTTAAAGGCACGGCTCACACAAGTTCCTGGCTGACTCCGCCTCATCACCTAGCTTCATCCCACACACTAGCTCTTGTTTTTTCATGAGCACCAATGAGCAATGAGGCACATGCATAAAGTGCCTGTGCCATAGGTTCTTGGAGCAAGTGTGCTGGCTGGAATGAACAGCCCAGGTGGCTGATTTTGCTTGTGATTTTGTTGCCAAGTATTCTACTACCACTGGTTCCGCTGCTCCAACATGGCCTTCGTCACCAGACCATCCATCAATGCTCTCTTCACCATCATTCTCCATTGCATATTTAGAATTTGATTTTTTCATCGTGGTCTGCAAGATGTATCATCCATCAACGTTGGGACCTGTGCAACAGTTTTCCTGGCAGAGTAGGAGATGTTGATGTCCTTGGTCGGAACCATCACTGCTTCCTTGTCTGTGAAGAGCACTGTCATGTCATGGTCAGTTATCTTGGAGACAGAGAGCAGGTTGGCTGTAAAGGAGGGCAAGTATAGTATGCCCTCTAGCTTGAGGTCTGATTCCACACAATTGACACCCACTTTGACCAGCTTATCACCAATCCCCTCAGCTGCCTCAACCTTGGTGTTGGCGACTCTGAAGTTCTTGTTGCATGGAGCAAGAGACATGAAATCTATCTTCTTGTAAGTGGTGGCTCAATTGTGCCTGGATCAAGGTCATAAGATCATAGCCTGAGTATCATTCTCCATATTTTGGAGGCACACTCAGCCATCAAGCTGGTGGGATCCTTCCTACCATTTCCCCCTCTCCATTCATCCCCATCTTCTCCCTTGTTCTTGGGTGCCCTCCACTCCCGAGCCCAGTGCCCAGCCTTACTTATGGCAGATTCCTTGGTGCTTTGGACCCCTTCCACTACTGGTGGTGCTGTTTTTTCCCCTGCAGCCAGAGAAGGAGGTATTGCGAAAGGTGCCATTATTTTGTGAGGCAAAGGTAACCATGTTAGCTTGACTGCTACTACAATGCATAGCTTCATTCTGCACGTACTCTGAGACAGTGGTGTAGAAACATTGCTTTTCTTTCTACCCTCCAATTGCTATGATCATAGGACCTCAACTCTCTGGCACCTTCATAGGAAGTATCATGGCCCGCATGTCAATTTTCAGGTTCCACCCCATGCCGGTGGCTTGTTGCAAGAGCCTCTCAAAATTCTACATAAAGGTGGAGACATCCCCCCTTTCACCTAGCCTCATGCTGATGAGAATCTATAGACTGAAGAGATGTTTTGCAAGTGAGGAGGACTGAAGCTGATGCAATCAAAGGCAGCCCTCAGGGAAGTGATCAAGCTCACCAAGAGCCACTAGGCAGGACCGATTGCATGTGAGCGACAAGTTGTAGGCTGCAGAGACAAAAAAACGGAAGCGTGTGTAGAGAGCGCAAATGACTGATTTGACTCATGGATGAGAAATCAAATTAGCACAGCTTTCTAAGAAGCCTAAGTACGCCTCATTTGGCACATGGAGCTGGAAGAACCACTCTGTCAAAGCTCACCTCCTAGTACACTCCTAGCCTAGCGGGATGAGCGGCAGTCACACTCTCACACAAGAGAATTACCATCCCTGCCATGTGCACAACCAATAATCTTGGTGGGGACCTTCCTTCAAGCTCCCTGAAGGTCTTCCTTCCACATTTCTACCTTGAAGGCCGCTCCAAACCTCCCTGGCCAATGATTGTGGCCGTCATTGGTGCTGGTAGTGCAGGAGCCGTCAGTTGAACCGGACCCATTGCCACCAAACCTTGAAAATCCATGTCTCCCTCAAACGGACTCCGAATTGAGTTCCGTAAAGTTCTACAGAACCAGGAAAACATTTTCCTTTCACTGTTTTGACCTGATGATTTTCATCGAGCAACCCACTTTGGTCACTTTTTGGCACCCCATATCCAACATTCTTCCACTTTGCGAGAGTAAAAATCACAAAATTCCACACTGTCCCCTCAGCTGCTCAAAACCTGTGTTCCTGTAGGGCCTAAAAAAATACCATTTGCTCCAGCAAGCTGTACGCATTCCAGAAATCGGCGTTCAGGATCCCCAAGTCTGGGCACGCGTCCACCTGCTCATTGATGGTGTGGACTACCACGTCACCCCGCACCTGTACTCCAACCGCCTTCTCCAGTGACGCTAGTGCGGCCTCCATCTTTTGTCGCCCTGTGCTCACCATCTATCACACCACCAACCAACACATTTCCACGCCCAATGCAATTGGCCACACCTCTCCATCAGGCTTGGCCATTGCAATGAGCATGTTTGCTGCCAGGAACCACACAATGTACCCATCCCTGCAGATCAAAGCAATCAGCTGCACCAGTAGGTACACAAGCCTCTTGATAGAAGCTTAGGCAGCCCTCATGGAGGTGATCAGGCTCACCAAGAGCCGCTAGGCAGGATCAATTGTACATGAGAGACAAGCTGCAAGTTGCAGAGACAAAAACACAGAAGCATGTGAAGTTGCGTAGAGGAGAATGGATGGTTTGACTCATGGATGGGAAATTGCGTTAGCACAGATTTCTAACAAGCCAATTTACACTCCATTTGGCGCATGGAGCTGGAAGAACCACCCTGTCAAATTTCACCTTGTAGCACACTTCTAGCCTAGCGAAATGAGCGGCAGTCACACTCTCACACAAGAGAATTACCATCCCTGCCATGTGCACAACCAATAATCTTAATGGGGACCTTCCTTGAAGCTCCCTAAAGGTCCTCCTACCATATTTTCACCTTGGAGGCTGCTTGAAGCCTCCCTGCACAATGATTCTGGCCATCATTGGTGCTGGTAGTGCAAGAGCTGTCACGTGAACCGGACCCAATGCCACCAAACCTTGAAAATCCATATCTCCCTTAAACGGACTCCGAATCGAGTTCCGTAAATTGCCACAAAAACAGGACAACATCCTCTATGCATCTGTGGTACCTTATCATTTATATCAAGCAACCCACTTTGGTCACTTTTTGGCACCCTGTATACATCAATCTCCCACTTTGCCAGAGTGAAAATCAAACAAGTCCACATTGTGCCCTCGGCTGCTGAAAGCGATGTGCTGCCAGAGGTTTTTTCGGGAAATCTGTCAGCATCATCCTTGAGGGGCAAAACTTGATGTGCACCACCTCCTTTGCCACAAGCTTGCGGACAAAGTGGTAGCTGATAGAAACCTAAGCAGCCCTCAGGGAGGTGATCAGGCTTACCAAGAGCAGCTAGGCAAGACCAATTGTGTGTGAGGGATAACTTGCAGGTTGCAGAGACAAAAAAACAGAAACGTGTGAAGTTGTGTAGAGAGCACAAATGGCTGGTTTAACTCAATAATGAGAAATGAAACTAGCACAGCTTTCTAACAAGCCTAGGCATGCTCCATTTGGAAGATGGAGCTGGAAAAACCACCCTATCAAAGTTCACCTCCTAGCACACTTCTAGCCTAGCGGGATGAGTGACAGTCCCACTCTCACACAAGAGAATTACCATCCCTGCCATGTGTACAACCAATAATCTCGACGGAGACCTTCCTGTTGAGCTCCCTGAATTTCCTCCTGCCACCTTTCTACCTTGAAGGCCGCTCCGAGCCTCCCTGCCCAATCATTCTGGCCATCATTTGTGCTGGTAGTGCAAGCCCCGTTACTTGAACAGGATCCACTGCCACAAAACCCTGAGAATCCATATCTCCCTCAAACGGACCCCAAATCTAGATCCATAAATTGCTACAGATGCGAGAAGAAATCCTCTATGCATATGTGGCGCCTGGTGATTTTCATCGAGCAACCCAATTTGGTCTCTTCTTGGCACCCTATATCCACCATTCTCCCACTTTGTGAGAATGAAATCAGACATGTCCACACTGTGCCCTCAGCTGCTGAAAGCGATGTGCTGCCAGCGGCTTGGTCATGAAATCTTCCAGCATTATGCTCCAGGGGCAAAACTTGATGTGCACCACCTCCTTTTCCACAAAATTGCAGACAAAGTGGTTGCACAGGTCGATGTGCGGGCATGGAACTCTGCATTCTTTGTGAGCGCGATGCCGCTCATGTTGTCACAGTATATGGTCGTTGCAGTTGCATGCTGCTGCCCAAGACGTGCCAGCAGCTCACACAGCCACACTGCTTCCTTTACTGCTTCACTCAAAGCGATGTACTCTGCCTCTGTGGAGGAGAGAGCAACTTACTCCCACTTCTTGCTCCTCCAGCTGATTACTGCTCCTCCAAGAAAAAGAAAAAAACCACTAGTAGATCTCCACCCCAATCTGTGTTGCTATAGCCGATATGGATGCGGCTGTTGTTTCCATTGAAGATGAGGCTAAGGCAGTTGCTGTTATTGAGGTGGCACAGCATGCACTTAGACGCCTTCAACTGTGGCACACCCGAGTTGGCTCAGATCTTGCTCAATGCTCCCACTACCTGGCTGATGTCAAGGCGCGTGCACACCGTTGCATACATGAGGCTCTTAACTGTTGCTTGTGTATGGTACTGCCTCCATGCAATTGCTTTGTTGCTTGCCGTGAGGAGCTCACGTGATGCTCAGCTTTGCTCTCACTTCCAGTGGTGTCGCCACCTTCCGTGGTGAGCACGATGATGGCCTGGCTTTTCCCTATGTGCACCCATAGACTGCATGATCTGCCTTGCTGTGCACAAAACCAAGGCTAGCCAGCTGCTCATCAATCTTGTGGTACCATGCACACGGCGCTTGCTTCAGGCCGTAGAGTACCTTCACAATCTTGCACACATGATCCTCCTGCCCTTACACCACAAACCCCTCCGGCTGCTCCATGTACACATCCTCCTCACGGTCACCACTCAGAAATGCACATGTCACACCCATCTTGTGCACCTCCCAGTCCATGGCAGCAGCAAGAGCAGGGATTACAGGGATGGAGGGAAACTTTGTGACGAGTGCGAATGTCTCATTCTAATCCACACCCTCAGTCTGCGCATACCCCTTCATAACAAGCTGTGCTTTGTACCTGAGCACCTTACCATCAGCACCGCGTTTGCGCCAAAAGATCCACCTGCAGCCAATCACGTGGCTAACATGTCTAGCTTTCTTGGGAGTCCAGGTCTGGTTCTTCATGAGTGCCTTGTACTCCTCTTCTGCAGCGAGACGCCAATCTTCTGCATTGTCACTGTACATGGCTTTGGTGAATGTCGTTGGGTTGTCGGGAACGGTGAGGAAGAGGAGCTCGAGGTCAGAAGACTCTTGTGAAGATGAAAAACTGCACAAGTTCAGCAGCTCCTCCAGTGGCCTCTGTTTGCTTGCGTGGCATTCCGATCTCCACAGCGGCTCCACAAGACCATCTGCACTTTGGTTGAGGCATGCAGACCTCCGCGACAGCTGTTTCTGGTTGCTCGACTGCTCCTCCTTGTCTGCTTTGGTTTCCGGCTGCTTTGCCTCCTCATCTCCCTCTGCTGGCCTGTCACCACTACCTTCCGCAAGCTCCTCTTCAGCTGCAGGCTGTTCGGCTTCCACTCGCTCAAGAGCCAGTGCAGCCGTGACTGCTTCCATAGGGCTCCATGTCCAGCCCTTCACGTTCTCCTTGAACACCAGGTCACAGCTTGATGGAAACTGGGGCAGCCCTCAGGGAGGTGATCAGACTCACTGAGAGCCGCCTAGGCAGGACCAACTGTTTGTGAGAGGGGGTTGCAGGTTGCACAGACAGAAATTACGGAAGCAAATGTAGGTTTGCAGAGAACGAGAATGTCTGAATGGACTCTTGACTGAGAAAGTAAATAGTCAAATATTTCCAACAAGCCCTTATATGCATCATTTGGCTTAGGGAGCACTGAGATACACTCTGTCAAAGTCTACCCTCTAGCACACTCTCCTGGCCTAGCGGGATGAGCAGCAGTCACCTTGTCACACAAAAGAATTATGTCTCACACTACTTGGACGACCAGCAATCATTGTCTGCACCTTCCTTGAAGTCTCTTGGAGGTCCTCCAGCTGCTTTTTCTCCTAGAAGGCCGCTCTCAGCCGTCCTGGCCAATAATCCTGCCGCCTTTTGAGCTCTAAGTGCTTAGGTCATCACTTGAACCCGACCAATGATATCCAAACTTTGGAAATCCATGTCTCACTCAAACGGACTCCGAATCGAGTTCTGTAAAGTGTGTTGGAACCTGTGAAACATCCTCTAAGCAACTATTATTCCAGATTATTTTTATCAAGCAACCTGTTTCTGTCACTTTCTGGCACTCTCATATCAATCATTCTCCCTCTTTGCGAGAATAAAAATCACACAAGTCCGCACTGTCCCCTCAGCTGCTGAAAGCGTTGTGCTGCCAGTGGCTTGGTCAGAAATTCTTCCACCATCATGCTTGAAGGGTAGAACTTGATCTGCACCACCTGCTTTGCCACGAGCTCGCGGATGAAGTGGTACCGCAGGTCGATGTGCTTGGTGCGGGCGTGAAACTCAGCGTTCTTTGTGATGAATATGAGAGTGCCAGAAAGTGACAAAAATAGGTTGCTCGATAAAAATCATCTGGCATGACAGTTGCATAGAGGATGTTCCACAGGTTCTAACGCACTTTACGGAACTCGATTTGGAGTCCGTTTGAGTGAGATATGGATTTCCACAGTTTGGAGATCATGGGTCGGGTTCAAGTGACGACCTGAGCACTTTGAGCTCAAAAGGCGGCAGGATTATTGGCCAGGACGGCTGAGAGCGGCCTTCAAGGAGAAAAGACGGCTGGAGGACGTCCAAGAGACTTCAAGGAAGGACCAGTCCATGATTATTAGCCGTGCAGGCCGTGCGAGACATAATTCTCTTGTGTGACAAGGTGACTGCCGCTCATCCCGCTAGGCTAGGAGTGTGCTAGAGGGTGAGCTTTGACAGAGTGGATCTCAGTGCTCCCTTAGCCAAATGAGGCATATAAGGGCTTGTTAGAAAGCTGTGATGATGTACTTTCTCACTCAAGAGTCGATTCAGACATTCGCGTTCTCTGCAGACCTACATTNATCGCCAAGTTCGAAGGCAAGAACTTCTTCAACTGGAGCAACAACATGAAGATGGTGCTGATGGAGAAGGGTCTCTGGAGTCAGGTGGATGAGAAGGAGAAGGAACTAGCAGAAAGCTCCCTCTCCCCTGTCGAGGCCCGCACCTACCGCGAGAAGCGTGACCGCGCCCTCGCAGCCATCTACCTCCACCTCGCCGAACGGCAGCAACTCCTCGTCCGTGGCATCCTCACGCCAAAGGAGGTTTGGAAAAAGCTTGAGTCCACTTATGCTTCCAAGTCAATCCTCATGAACATGCAGCTGCGTCGTCGCTTTCATACTGTGAAGATGGATGAGTCCGGATCCATGATTGACTACATCAACATGGTGAAGTCTCTCTCTGACCAGCTTGCTGCGATTGAGGACCCTGTAAAGGAGCGTGTGCTCATGCTAACCATCCTTTCTGATCTTCCTAGCAGCTACACTCCTCTCATTGTTGCCCTGGACCAGCGTGGCGACAAGCTCTCCCTCGATGATGTGGAGGAGAGCCTGCTGTTTGAGGAGGAGCGGCGCAAGGGAGAGGAGGGCGGAAGCGGACTGGACGTCGCTCTCATCACCAACTTTGGTCATGGGGGCGGTGCTGCACCAACCAGGAGCAACGACGGAGGAGGAAAGAAGAAGGGGAACTGTCACTACTGCAAGAAGCCGGGCCATTGGGCGCGCGAATGCCGGAAGAAAAAGGCGGACCTTGCGGCTGGAGTGGGAGCGGGAAAGCAGTCTGACACTTCCGCGAACGCAGCAGATTGGGAGAGTGGATTCGTGACAACCATCCGGGTCCTGCACGTCTCTGACACCACCGCCTTGTTCTTGATCATCGACTCGGGAGCCACGCGGCACATGACGTGTCGCCGCGAGTGGTTTGTTGTCTACACCGTCATCGAGCCTCGTGGAGTGTACATGGGGGATAATCATGTGCAAATGGTGGTTGGGGAGGGTGAGATTGTATTTTGTGCTTCCGTTGAGGGCAAGCACGTGGAACGTCGTGTGAAGGGGGTGCTCCATGTTCCGGGGCTGGCAGCTAACCTCCTCTCTGTCTCATCTCTCATCTCCGAAGGCATGCAGGTTCGCTTTGAGAATGGTGGGTGCACCATCTCTGCAAGTGCAGGCCGTGTTCTTGCAAAAGCGGACAAGGAGGATGGTCTCTACCATCTTTATGTGGCGTCGGAGAAGGAAGCCGACTCAGCGTTGGCAGCGAGAGAGGGAAAACACGACATCGGCCTGTGGCACCGTCGGCTCGGTCACCTCGGCTTTGGCGCCATCATCTCCATGCAGCAGATGGTCCGCGGCCTGGAGCTCAAGGGGGTGAAGCAGCCTGGTGCATCGGCTTGTGAGAGCTGCATTGAAGGGAAGCAGACCTGCGCTCCTTTCACGGGGAAAGGGAAGGGGGTGACTGAGCTTCTCTCACTCGTTCACTCTGATTTGTGCGGTCCCATGCCATCACAGTCCTTGTCCGGCAAGTTGTACTTTGTCACATTCATTGATGACAAGTCAAGGAAGACATGGGTGTCGTTCTGGCTGGAAAGGATGAGTGCTTTGATGCTTTCAAGGTGTGGATTGCTGCTGCACAGAATGAGAGTGGCAGGCGGTTGAAGGTGCTTCGCACCGATGGTGGAGGAGAGTACCTCTCCAACGACTTCCGCACCTTCCTCAAGTGTCGCGGGATCAAGCACGAGGTCACCCCACCTGGAACACCGCAGCTGAACGGCGTGGCTGAACGCGCGAACCGCACGCTCATGGAGCGTGTTCGCAGCATGCTCCAAGACGCGGAGCTCCCGCCAACCTTCTGGGCGGAAGCGGTCAACACTGCCGTGTACCTGAAAAACCGGAGTTCCATGCGCGCGGTGCCGCTGATGACACCGGAGGAGGCGTGGACGGGACGCAAGCCAACTGTGACGCACCTGAAAGTCTTCGGGTGTGGCGCATTCGTGCACGTGCCTACCGGCAGCCGTAACAAGCT
>SZWC01012392.1:55602-82421 GCA_023375785.1 Penium margaritaceum | reverse complement strand
CTACATCTTCCTCCTCGCCATCCTCACCTCCGTCAGTGTCATCAGCTGACGATGCCACGCCTCCCAACCTTAGCTCCACATCTGACACCCTCCGCTCTGTGCTGGAGTCAGTTGGAGTCATCTCGACCGTTGACCCCTCCGCTTCTGTGGTAGTCCCTTCAGCTCAGCGTCGTCACGCTCGCACTCGGCATGCAAGGCAGCGGATGGCACGTTTTGTGAGACGTACCCAGGAGGCAGCAGCAGTCGCAGTAGTGGCAAACGTCACCACGGAGATGACTCTCTCGTCCCCAGTCACAGGTTTGGTGCGGTATCCCTTCGCAGCTCCTACCGGTGGGTCGGTCGAGGGGGGATGGAGTGTCCGCCGACGACCACCGCAGAGTGCAGGAGGGATGCGACAGACGGTGCTTCATGACAGGGCGCTCTTTGTGAGGACGAGACATGTGAGGAGTGGTCCGACGTGGAGTCAGAGACGGACGAGTGGTCTGACGCGGAGTTGGAGGCAGACGTGGCGATGGAGATGGAGATGGAGATGGAGACTACAGTTGACGTAGCAGAGACCACAACCACAGAGGCTGGTGTGGCGGTAGCAGTGGATGTGGCTGTAGTATCAGCGGCAGTGACAACCGACACATGTGGAGCAGACGTCCAGGCAGTGGGTGTGTCGGCAGCCATCGACGTCGTGACGGTACCAGCAGCTGCAGTCACTACTACTGACGGGACGCCGGTAGTGGACACGCTTGTTGATGTAGACACCACGATGGTCGTCGCTCTAGTAGCAGCCGGTACAGCCGCCGGAGGGGTAGACGTTCCCTTAGTCACATCATCAGCCATTGCAGGTATACGTGCGGAGGGGGTACCCGGAGAGGCAGGAGACGTCGAGGTTGCCAGCACTTCCGCTATGACTAGTGCCACTACGGTAGCTGTCTTTGGAGGCGCAGCTGTCGCGGAGGATGCAGCTTGAGCAGTAGGTGATGCACCAGTAGCCGAGCGGGCCCCTTCGCTCGAGCATTTACAATCTGTGCTTTGCGACCAGGAGGATGCAGTGGCACGCGCGGACAGGCACCTACAGGACCTCACGCTTGAGCTGTGTGCAGCGAGTACACGTTGGAGCACCGCAGACGTCACGGGGTTGTCGTGTAGCAGCAGCAGATGTCAAGGATCTGTACACGCGCCTCGAGGTTGCTGAGTGGACGTTTCACGGTGCAGTGTGGAGGCGGTCAGACTTGCCCTGACAAGTGGAGGAGGTGATATCTGTGGATGCCTCGGCAGTGGAGGCCCGTGCCGGAGCATCCGTTACCGTGGTCAACACTTCTAACAGCTGAGTTGCGGTGGTGTCCACAACATCTGATGAGCCTACAGCAGTCACCCTTACAAGTGGAGCTTCCGTGGAGGATGCAGAGCGAGCTACGGGCCTTCCGCTCTTGGCTTCCCTTACCGGCATCGCATACACCGTCGCGGTTCCAGCTCATGACATAGCTACACACATCCGAGCTGCAGTTCCAGTACCCGAGTACTTGCGGTCCGCGGTCTTTAGGCAGGATGCAGCCATGGCTCGAGCGGAGGCACACGTGTAGGGACTCATGGCCGAGCTCCGGGAGGCCAGCACCCGTTGTTACACTGCAGATGTTTCAGCACGACAGGCTGTTGAGGAGTGCGTAGAAGATGTGCACACACGTCTCGAGGCAGCTGAGAGGTCTCTGCAGGGTGCACGTCGACGACGGGCAGACGCTCAGCAGCAGGTGGACGATTGGCTACGCACTTGGGGTTCGCAAGAACCCCGGGACGTATGAGCTCTTGATGGTGGCGATGATGCCACAGAGACGGATGCTGACATTCATCCATCTGTCAGTGACCGAGGGACAGGTGTGTCAGCAGCAGCCGGTACCTCCACAACACCACCTCTTACAGATGAAACGCTATAGATGCGGACGCGTTGTCTGGTGTCGATGCCTTGCCAGCAGCTGGTCACCAGGCGACAAATGATCCGATAGCTAACTTGCGCGATGAGGCGGCGAGGCTGCAGGAGGTAGTGGCTCGTGCCGACGCGCACGCGATCGAGGTCCACCGTCAGGTCCGTTCCGCGACTGACCATCTACATGCCGTAGATGCAGCCGGCTGGTCGGCAGCAGAGCTCGACCAGCTTTACACGCGTCTCAACGCTGCAGATTCCGCGTGGCGGTGTGCAGCTTAGCAGTTGGCAGGCATACACCAGGTGATGCAGTTGGAGGAGGCCCTCAACGCTGCACCAGATAGAGGAGCAGGTGACGAGAGCAGTGATGACTACGACAGCGACGACGTCGACAGCGACGATGACGACACCGACGACGGCGCTCCGGGATGAGGCCATGTGGGAGCGCATCCGACCAGCATCATTGTCACCCTTGCTATTGTCTCGTAGGGGGGTGTGGCCATGGGGGAGCCAACCTCTGCAGCCCAGGGGGGTGTTGGTGTATGGGCTTTGGCCTGACACCNGTGGCGGTGTGCAGCTTAGCAGTTGGCAGGCATACACCAGGTGATGCAGTTGGAGGAGGCCCTCAACGCTGCACCAGATAGAGGAGCAGGTGACGAGAGCAGTGATGACTACGACAGCGACGACGTCGACAGCGACGATGACGACACCGACGACGGCGCTCCGGGATGAGGCCATGTGGGAGCGCATCCGACCAGCATCATTGTCACCATTGCTATTGTCTCGCAGGGGGGTGTGGCCATGTAGGAGCCAACCTCTGCAGCCCAGGGGGGTGTTGGTGTATGGGCTTTGGCCTGACACCGTCCTGAGGACAGTGTGGTTCGTTTGTGTTTGACACGATGCTCCGGTTGAAGATATGTTGGTCGAGACTCGCGCACCTGGTGAGTCTGACCGGTGTGGCCTAGAGACCCCTTGCGTCCATGTGTTATGTATGTTCCATGCATGCGAGCAGGTGTGGTTGAGACCCGGACCCTGGAGACATGCTCCAGGATCATGAGGAGACCTTGTTGATTTGTACCTCATATGTGGTGTTTGTCATGCAGGTGGGTGATTGACTTCTTCCATGGTCGAGACCCGGGCACTTGGTGGGATGCACCATTGTCACGAGGAGACTCTCTGATGTGGTATGCTTGATCAGTGGTTGCTATGGTTGGTTGCTTGAGGCATCCTTTCTTGCCTTTGCTCAGGCATCATTATGTTGATTGTGGTGTCAACCAGGGGGAGTGTTGGCGTGTGTGGCTTCCACCTGTTACGAGCGACGGCCAGGACAGCAGCGGTACAGGAGGACGCGGCGACATGGTCCCCGATGCGGACCCAGGAGGCACCTACGCGTTGGCCGATTGGTGGACCACCCACTTGGAGCTGACCGACGACTACCCCAGCGTTGTGGATGCAGTCTCAAACCTCTTGTATTTCTTCTGCAGCCTATCCTTGATGCGGACGTAGCTGGTGCCGGAGCACCGACGAGTGGTGGCTCCATCCACCAGCAGCTGCCGGAGAGCTGCCACGACGCCCTGGATGCTTGCCGGGGTGCTTTGTGGTTTTCCTACAGACGCTAGAGTTTTCTCGGTGGACTGGCTCTCGAGCCTGATTTGCATGTTTTGCATTGTCTGTCCACCGATAGATGCCGGACTTGTGTGTGTGACCAGTCGTAGCGTCTGGCTCAAGATGATGCATCTCTAGGTTCAGACGGTGTTGCGTTTGGATGCATGTGCGTAGAGTTACGGCCTAAACAGTGGTTTTGAGCCGGTTTTAGGACAAACTGACACTGTTGCGTGCGTCGCCCGCTGTGTGCCACAGCAAGTATTTATGCTGCGTGCTTGTCAGTTGCCATTCTCTCTGCAATTAGACTCATTTCGAGCTTCGTGACACTCTGTACGTGTCCATACCCAGACCCTTGCAGTTTTGTTTCTAACTTGTGACTGTTGTCACACGCTGACGCTTAGTGTCGCGGCAAGTGGCTAGGAAGGTTCTAGGAAGTTTCTCTTAGCGAGCACAGAGAAATGACATGACACCGATGCCCATGTTTTTCGCTTTTTGAGCAAAAATTGGCACGGCTGTAATATATTTCAAGTGTTTAACATATTAGTCATGGATTTCGACCTCGAGGACGAAGTCAAACTTCGCCCATCGTCGTGAGCTCGCAGGAGGGGTTTCGCAGCGAAACCTCCCTGCAAGCTCGCGATGACCCTGCCAAACCCTCCATTCAAACTAGGCGGTTTGTCGTAGGTTTGGGGGGGTTTGCAGTATGTGGCGCACACTAGGCATCTGCCGGGCCCCTCTAGCGTGGGACCCGGCAGATGCCTGGGCAAAGAAAAATAAATACCCAAACCCCCAATTGTTACTAGGGGGTTTGTGTGTTAGGACGGAATTGGTATATGTCCATCGTTGCGGTCGATTTACACACGCTGTCCATAGTCGAAACTGACATGACAGCGATGCCCATGTTTTGCGCTTTTCGATCAAAAATGGGCACGGTTGTAATACATTTCATGTATTTAACATAGGTTCAAAATAATCCGCTGCCCATGGTTTTGGTTAATAAATACCTGCTGTCCATAGTAAAAAACGACATGACAGCGGTGCCCATGTTTTCGAATGTCCGTCCAAAAACGGAATTCGACTTCGCTCTCGAGGTCGGCCGTCGCCGACCTCGAGAGCAAAATCGGCGAATTCTGACACCGGCCTCACCGATGTTCGAAGTCACCATGTTGCGAGATTTGGAGTTAGCAAATGCGAACTCCAAAACTCGCGACAGGGTGCGTCGCATCTCGCAAACCCCCCCTCCCAAACATTTGACAAACCCCCTAGTGACACTGGGGGATTTGGGTTCTACTTTTTTACTTGCCTGGGCATCTGTCGGGTCCCGCCCCTTTCTTTTATCACCCGTGCGGTGCATTTATCAAACCCCCCCAAAGACAGCCAAACCCCCTAATTAAAGTGGGGGATTTAAGTTTTATTTGCTTACTTGCCGGGGCATCTGCCGGGCCCCGCGGCAGCGGGACCCCACAAATTTCCTTTCGTCTATCACACGTGCGCCGCACTCGCAAACCCCCACAAAACAATCAAACCCCACAATCAAACTGGGGGGTTTGGGTTTTGTTTTCTTACTTGCCCGGGAAAATACCGGGCCCCGCGGTAGCGGGGCCCAGCAGTTTCCCTTACTTCTATCACACGTACGTCGCTTCTTGCAAACCTCCTGAGAGAGCTTCTTAGCACTGCTGTCGCTGGCGTAGCAGTACAAGCCGGCCATCTAACTCACTAACACACACAAGTGGAGGTGAGAACAACAAGGGGTGGGCTCGGGACACAAACACAAGTGTCAGAAGCTGCAAATGTTGAAATATACAAAAGGAAGTGACAACTGAGGTCTGGGCAACCTAAATAGCATCATGGACGTAGTGCACACACACGCGGCGCACAAGGGCGCTATTTTCTAGCAGGACAAAACAGTGGCAAAAACACAGTTTTGGCCATAATTCCCTGCAGACTTGTAAGAACAACGAGTCGTTTGAACCACAACGGCCGCGTCAACGAGATCTACGTCCTGATAGGCTACACACCTACGTGATGTGACACAGCACGAATCTAAAAAATACGGATTTCTGGCCATGGACGCCCACTTTTGGGCGTCCGTCGCCGCCGGCCGCCAACTTTCTGCCACCGGCGCCAGTTTCAGGGATCTGCATGTGAATGGACATGAGCCGAGGGGTCAGTGTAAGCTGTGTACTTCACACACAACAACACTCCCCCATGACCAGAGGGCGAAACACGTCCATGCACATGCAGACACTAACGCTGTACACGGTAAGAAACGCACAGCCGCTGCAGGCAGCAGGCACAGCACATGCAAGGTGGCACATGAGGAATCAACCTGCAAGAGGGATGGGGCAGAGTCCAACGGAACAAATGGCCGCATGAAACTTCGAAAGACTCAGAGCCTAGGTTAGGAAATCCGCGCACTGCCTGTCAGTGCTCACGTGCATGACTCGGATCTCACCACGATCAACCAGATCACGCACGAAGTGGTGCTCGACATTGATGTGCTTTGTGCGTGCATGGAACACACATGAGTTCTTGGCGATGGCCTCCGCGCTCATGTTGACACACTAGAGGACCACGAGGGGAATGGACTGAAGTAGTTTGCGTAACAGACGGACGAGCCAGACACATTCCGCTGCACCGGCGCCTAGGGCAACATACTCTGCCTCAGCGGTGTTGCGTGCGATGCAGCCCTGCTTCCCACTTTGCCAGGACACTACAGTGCTTCCAATGAGAAAGATGTAGTCGGTGCGGCTCTTGCCGTCTGGACTCCACGCCGAATCACTGTCTATGTACCCATCGAGCACAACTGACACCTGCTCGCGAAAGCACAGGCCGAAGCGTGCGGTGGACAAGATGTAGCGCACACACCGGACTGCGGCCCCCAGTGTTCACTGGCGTGGAGCCTGCGAGAACTGGGCGAGCAGGTTGACAGTGAAGGCAATGTCGAGCCGTGTCGTGGTGGCAAAGTACATGAGCGAGCCGATGACTCGCAGGTACAAGGTCACATCGACTGGCTCCCCCAGGTCAGCTTGGTCATCCACCTTCAGGGCGGCCTACCCCTCAGGGGTCATGGGCGTGGAAGCCGTGCAAACGGCTGCAAGGAGGTCGGCAAAGCGCTCCCCCACAGTCTCTGCATAGCGTCCCTGATGGACACGGAGTGTGCAGTGGACACGGTCGCACACGATCTCCATCCCCAAACAGACAGAGGCCTCACCAAGATCTTTCATCTTGTAGGCCAAGGTGAGAACGGCCTTGGCAACGTTCACTGGTCCCAGGTCGGGCGAGGCGATCAGAAGATCGTCCACGTAGACGAGGATGGCAGCGAGCGGTGTTGGGGAGTGTGCGAGGAACAGAGATGGGTCAGCATCGCTCTGAACGTACCCAGCTTGTTTTAGCGTGCTAGTGATCTCCTGGTTCCAGCAGCTAGGTGACTGTTTCAGGTCATACAAGGCCTTCCGCAGCCGGTACACGCGACCGGTACCATCCTCGAAACCGGGTGGCTGGACCATGTAGATCTCCTCCTCAAGGTCCCTCTTCAGGAACGTGTTTTTGACATCCATCTGGTGGAGTTCCCAGTCGTGCTGTGCCACCTGGCTCAGTAGAGTGAGCGTGGTCATCACTCGGCCAACAGGAGCAAAGGTCTCGGTGTAGTCCACGCCAGGGACCTGATTGAAGCCTTTTGCTGTCAGCCGTGCTTTCTAGCATTCCACAGTGCCGTCTGGTTTTAGCTTCTTGCGGAGAACCCACTTGGCCTTGATGGCCTTGCGGTTCTTCGGCAAGTCCACCAGCTCAAAGACGCCATGCTCTTGGATGGCATCGAGCTTAGCCTGGCAGGCAGCGCGCCACTCCTCAGCGTTTGGGGCTGAAAAAGCCTCTGGTAGGCTAGTGGGATCAAGAGACAGCACTGGCGCACTGCGTGTAGCCAGGGCATACGCCGTAGAGGGAGGGTCGACCGTCACCATGGACTCAGCCGCGTCACGAGCAAGACCGCGCTCATGAGCAAGTAGTGCCATACCAGTGGCACAGCCAGGGTGAACTTCAGCAAGGCCGTGAGCACTCAGGCCGAGGGCCTTCATGCCCGGGACACCGCTGACGACACTACGCATGGGGCGATGGCGGAGACGTCCGCCAGGTGCCCGTGTGTAGGGGTCCAACGGGGTAGGAGCAGTGGGCGCTGCTGACTCACACGCCGNAAAGCCTCTGGTAGGCTAGTGGGATCAAGAGACAGCACTGGCGCACTGCGTGTAGCCAGGGCATACGCCGTAGAGGGAGGGTCGACCGTCACCATGGACTCAGCCGCGTCACGAGCAAGACCGCGCTCATGAGCAAGTAGTGCCATACCAGTGGCACAGCCAGGGTGAACTTCAGCAAGGCCGTGAGCACTCAGGCCGAGGGCCTTCATGCCCGGGACACCGCTGACGACACTACGCATGGGGCGATGGCGGAGACGTCCGCCAGGTGCCCGTGTGTAGGGGTCCAACGGGGTAGGAGCAGTGTGGACTGTACGGCATGCGCGCCACTCGAGACTGGCATGGCCTCAACAGATGGGGACGGGCCCACGGTAGACACAGGCGCGTCTACGGCCGGAGGCAAGGATGGCTTAGAGCTAGACATGGATGCGGACGCAGGGTCAGACTGAGCCTCAGACACGGAAGCAGGCGCAGGCTCAGGCAGAGCTTCAGACGCGGAGGCAGACTAGGACGCAGACTCAGGCACGGACGAGAGCGGAGAGTCGGGGGCAGAGGAGCGAGCCACAAACGGGGCGAGGCTGGGGGTGCCGGTGGGCAGAGCTGCTGGGGACAGCCCCGGGGGTGCCGGCGACGGAGTGACCACACTGGACGGGGGCACTGGGCCAACCGTGCCAGGAGCCTCCCCCACACTACGGGGTCCGGAACACCCAGGGGCATGGGCAGCACGGAGAGCGTGGATGCGAGCAAGGTCGCGGAAGGTGAGATGCTCAAAGAAGAGAGCGTCATGGGACTCCACCATGTGGCGTCGCTCAGGGTCCCAGAACTGCCAAGCCTTCGACCGCGGGGCGACGCCAACGAAGGCGCAGATGCGGCCCCGCGGGGAGAGCTTGCTCCCCTGTTGCTCCGGTGTGAACCAGACATAGACAAGGGCGTCCCAAACACGGGCCAGACGCAGGTCCGCGAGACGCCCCGTACCACAGCTCGTAGGGCGTGTGGTGACCTGGGAGGGGGCCGTGGGGAATGCGGTTCCAGACCCAGGTCATGTACGCCATGCCTTCAAAGGCAAAGGCCTCAGGCATGGCACTGTCCGCGCGCATGGCGCGGACTACATCCTCCATGGTGCGGTTCCAGCGCTCGGAGACACCGTTCTACTGGGGGGTGGCAGGGGCGGAGAGGTTGTGGAAGACGGCAAGCTCGTTGAAGGAGTGGGCCATGTCACCGAGGTATTCGCCGCCGCAGTTTGAGCGAAAGGTCTGAAGGCGGTGGGGAGACTGGCGCTCGGCCATGACCAGCCAGATGCGGATGGCAACGGCGGCATCGCTCTCCGTTGCATACTGTAGACCCAACGCATGCGCGTGAAGTCATCAGTCAACATCTGGACGTAGCGACCGCAGTCCTCCTGAAACTCGACGGGGAGCGGACCCATGAGGTCGGAGTGGACAAGCTCCAAGGGCTGACGGGCCCTGGAGACAGACGCAAGATAGGTGGACCGGTGCATTTTGCCTTCAGCACAGGCCAAGCAGTCGGTCGTGGGCGGCACCTCAAAGGACGCCGCATCGAGACCGAGAGTTGGCTGAGTGTGGATCAATCTGTCGACTGCCCCCAGGTGCACATGACAGAGGCGTCGATGCAGGAGATGGTGGTGCTCGGGGGATAGAGCACCAGCGACGAAAACACGGGTAGTGGGAGACGGAGGCAAAGGGGGTGTATTCGCACAGGACCCAGAGATGTGATACGGATGATCAACATCGTCCCAGTGAGGACGGTCTCCTCGGTGTCACGCACAAAGATGCAAGCATTAGCAGCGGTGTGCGTGACACCCAGGCCCATCTTGGTGCAAGCACGGACAGACAGCAGACTGAGTTCCAGATCAGGGACAAAGAGGACGTCAGAGATGTATACAGGACCAGCGGTTCCGGTGAACTGCACAACCCCAACACCCTGGAGAGGGACCTCATGGCCAGCTGTAGTGCGAACAGAGCGAACTGTGCCAAGAGGGTGCAAAACGACAAAGGCGTCACGACGACACGTCATGTGGTGGGTGGCGCCAGAGTCATTGACCCAGGTGGCATCGTTGACACGCGTACAAGGGGCAATGTGGTACTCGGCGACGAAACAGGACGCGGCGGCAGGACGCTCAACAATGGACACGACAAGGCGACTAGCGGAGCGCACATGGGAATCGTACAGCCAAGACACATCATCGGGTCCGTCATGCGCACACGGCTGGGCGTGGGTACCACCACAGACATCATCACGCAACAACACAGACAATCCACAAGCCGTAGGACCCCTCGACTCAGTCAACTCACTCGCACCTCCCTGAGATGAGCACAGGGCAAGAAACTGGTGCAACTCGGCGATCGTCCTGTCACGTTCTGCGAGCGCTTGGTTGCGGGGATCTGCGGGGGAGCCTGCTACGGCGGTGGACTCCTCTGGGACGGCTACGGTAGTGGCAGCCAAGTGGGCGGTTGCACCGGACGTCTGGCGCATGCGCGCCTTGTGCGCCTGCTGTAGTCCACGAGTGACCTTGGCCCAGTCCAACGGGCAACCAGTCAGACGGGTGCAGCCGGGATAGCGGTGGTCGCCTCCGTAGTTGAAGCACACAAGCCGGCGGTCCGGATCCACTGCTTCCACTTCTACTGCTACTACCGTCGCTGGTGCTGCTGTTGCTACGGATGACACTACTGGTGCTGGTGTCGCTGCTGGTCCCACCGCTCGAACCACCACTTGACGATTTGCGGCCCTTCCTTCCCTTAGATGGGGCTGCTGTAGTTGTAGACAGCGGGGAAGGGGATGCGGTGAAAACTACAATGGAAGCGGTGCTACGGCGAGCGCGGTTTGCGGCGTCCATGTCGGCGACCTTCAGGAAGTGAATAGTGGCCCAGCGCACCAGGGTCCCGTCACTCGCCATGTCGCGAAGCAGAGTCTGGTCAAATTTGCTGAAGACGCGCGCGTAGTCAAGATGAATGCCGTAGAGGATGATCTGGAGTGCGGAGTACTGCGCAGGGGCATCGTCTCCCAGCTCCTCGTACAGCTGGATCGCCCGACGCCAGTAGTCAGCTGCAGACTCCCGAGTAGTCTGGCAGAGGGAGTTCAAGTTGGCGAGGTGCTGGGACGTCAGGGCCAGGGTGGCGCCCTAAAAAAGAGTGACAGCTAGGGCCCACGCCTTGCGAGGGTTAGCTCCTGAGCCGGTCAGCGGATCGCCAAGGAACAGACTGAAGTCCTTGGTGAAGTATGGGGCAACCTTCATGAGACCGGAGGCGGCGCGTGGTCAGACGCCTGGTAGGGGGTGAAGTAGTAGGCGAGGACTCCCTCACTCATGGCCCAAATACGAAAACGCAGCTCCCATGATTTGTAGTTGTTCCTAGCCCGTAAGATGGGCGGGTCTGACTCAAGCCACTTGGCTGGCTTGACTGTCGGCAGAGTGACGGGTGAAGTCACTGTGGGAACGGGCATGGAGGAGGCAACCCCCTTGCCCAGGCGGGACCTCAGAGCCAGTTCTTAAAAGCTCAGAGGGCGGTGAGATGAGGTGAGGCCGGCGTCGATGCTGGAGCTCGTGCCCTGGAGGGCGGCATTTGCCTTACGCGCTCTGCGGCGTACCTCTAGGTGGATGAGGCGTGCTCGTAGCATCTCCTCCTCACCCTCCTTGCCAGAGTCAGAGAGGGTCTCCACAACCTCGTCTGCATTGCTGCCGTGAGCGAGATGATCTTCGCTTGGGTCTGCGGACGGGTGCTATTGCTGCTACTAGATCTGCTGCTAGATCTGCTGCTAATGGGGCAGTAAGCCCCTGATCAGGTTCTGCAGCTCGGCAACCTACATCGTCAAAGTGTTGTGGCTCTCCGCATGTAAGTTAGCCAGTGCACGTACTTGGCGCGCCAATGTTGTTGGGCTCGGCGGCTGCTACTGCTGCTACTGTTGCGGCGGCTGCTGCTCACGCTGCTGCTGTTGCTGCTGTAGTGGCTGCTGCTGTTGCTGTTGTAGCTGCTGTTGCCGCTGTGGCAATGTTGGCGGCGGCCGACGTTGGCCGCTGACTGTGCTGTCCTCTGTAGCTGCGTCGGTAGCGGCGCTGGAGGGGGTAAGCTTCGGCATGGCGGCCTGTCCCTACCCCCTCTTTTCCCCCTTTTCTTTGCGTGTTGTTGCAGAACACTTTATCACAGAAATTCTACTCCACGGAGCCCCTCCGCGGATCCCCTCCGCGGTGCACTTCACTGCGGAAGTTCACCGCGGATTGTTGCGGATCGGCTTGGGCTGGCCTCGGTCGCATTGGTCATGTCGGCGCGGAGTCGACGTGAAGTGCCTTGAGCTGCCACCGTGGTCGAGTCGATGCGGAACGGGTCGGAGTACCGCGAGCTGCTAGGGCACCTCCGTAGGTATGTTCCGCGACCATCGCAGGGCCGCCGTGTCTGTCGCCCGCGGAGTCATCGCGGAGCTGCCGTGAACTCGCGACGCCGGATCCACCACGGAGCACCGCTGGTGTGTTCCAAAACCACCGCGGAGTAGTTTGATAAGCCGAAGATCCACCGCGGAGCACCACGGATCTGCCTTGGCACTGTCACCGCAGAGTGGCGGGTTCAGAACGCCGCGTGCGATCGCGGTGGATCCGTGACATTCCCGGCGCGTTCCGTTGCGGTCGTGGAGCTGCCGCGTCCGTGGATCCACGGAGCACCGCGGAGTAGTGCTGCTTCCGCGGAACGGTCGCCACGGAGCTGTAAAAAACTCGTCGCGGAGTTCTTAAAGAAATGGTCGGAACGGTGATGGGTCCTTCCAAGACCTTTCGCCGAGACAAGGGGCGCTGCTGCTGTTGCTCCTCAAGGCAACAGTTGCGGTCGCTCACTGCTACGACGGTTGCTGCGCCTCTGCTATGCAGCTGTGCAAGCACTGGCTCGCTGCTCTAATACCATGAGAGACAGCTTCCTAGCAGTGCTCTCGCTGGCGTAGTCGTACAAGCCGGCCAGCTAACTCACTAGCACACACAGGTGGAGGTGAGAACAGCAAGGGGTTGGCTAGGGACACAAACACAAGTGTCAGAAGCTGCAAATGNGTAAAAAAATCGTCGCGAAGTTCTTAAAAAAACGGTCGGAACGGTGATGGGTCCTTCCAAGACCTTTCGCCGAGACAAGGGGCGCTGCTGCTGTTGCTCCTCAAGGCAACAGTTGCGGTCGCTCACTGCTACGACGGTTGCTGCGCCTCTGCTATGCAGCTGTGCAAGCACTGGCTCGCTGCTCTAATACCATGAGAGACAGCTTCCTAGCAGTGCTCTCGCTGGCGTAGTCGTACAAGCCGGCCAGCTAACTCACTAGCACACACAGGTGGAGGTGAGAACAGCAAGGGGTTGGCTAGGGACACAAACACAAGTGTCAGAAGCTGCAAATGTTGAAATATGCAGAAGGAAGTGACAACTGAGGTCTGGGCAACCTAAATAGCATCACGGACCTAGTGCACACACACGCGGCGCACAAGGTTGCTATTCTCTAGCAGGACAAAACAGTAGCAAAAACAAAGTTTTGGCCATAATTCCCTGCAGACATGTCAGAACGACGAGCCGTTTGAACCACAACGGCCGCGTCAGCGAGATCTAGGTCCTGATAGGCTGCACGCCTATGTGGTGTAACATTGCAAGAATCTAAAAAATACAGAATTCTTCTGGGCGCCCATGGCCGCCGGCCGCTAGCCTTTTGCCACCGTCGCCAGTCTCAGGGATCTGCACATGAATGGAGACGAGGCGAGGGGTCAATGTAAGCTGTGTACGACACACACAACAACACCTCCCCCCAATAAGAGACAAACCCCCTAGTTACACTCGAGAGTTTTGGTAATATTTTTTTCTTGCGGGGGTATCTGACGAGCCCCGCGGTAGCAGGGTCCGGCAGATGCCCAACGTGGGCCGCATCCTGCAAACCACCCCAAATCTACGACGAACCCCTAGTTTAACTGGGGGGTTTGGCAGGGTCATCGCGAGCTTGCAGGGAGGTTTCGCTGCGAAACCCCCCTTGCGAGCATGCGACGACGGGTGAAGTTCGACTTCAGGCTCGAAGTCAAAATCCATGTCGAATATGTTAAATACATGAAATATGTTACAGCCGTGCCCATTTTTTCTCGAAACGCGCAAAACATGGGCATCGTTGTCATGTCAGTTTTGACTATGGACAACACGTATAAATCGACCGCAGCGATGGACATGTAACAACTCCGTCCTTTTTTTCTTGCCCGAGCATCTGTCGGGCGCCGCGGTAGCGGGGCCCCGCAGATGCCGAGCGTGCGCCGCATCCACCAAACCACCCCAAATCTACCACAAACCCCTTAGTTTAACTGGGGGGTTTGGCACAGTCATTGCGAGCTCGCAAGGAGGTTTCGCCGCAAAACCCCTCCTGCGAGCTTGCAACGACGGGCAAGTTTGACTTCAGGCTCGAAGCCGAAATCCATGTCCAATATGTCAAAGGACGGAGTTGTTATATGTCCATCGTTGCGGTCGATCTATACTCGTTGTCCATAGTCAAAACTGACATGACACTGATGCCCATGTTTTTCGCTTTTCGAGCAAAAATGGGCATGGCTGTAATATATTTCATGTATTCAACATATTTGACGTGCATTTTGACCTCGAGGGCGAAGTCGAACTTCGCCCGTCATCGCGAGCTCACAGGAGGGGTTTTGCGGTGAAACCTCCGTGGGAGCTCGCGATGACCCTGCCAAATCCCCCAATTAAACTAGAGAGTTTGTCGTAGGTTTGGGGGGGTTTGCAGGATGCGGCGCACGCTGGGCATCTGCCGGGCCCCGCCATCGCGGAGCGCGTCAGATGCCCGGGCAAGAAAAATAATGTTACCCAAACCCCCGAGTGTAACTAGGGGGTTTGTCTGTTATTGGGGGCAGTTTGCAAGAAGCGGCGCACGTGTGATAGAAGAAAGGGAATCTGCTGGGCCCCGCTACCGCGGGGCCCGGCAGATTCCCGGGCAAGTAAAAAAAGAAAACCCAACCCCCCAGTTGAATTAGGGGGTTTGTTTGTTATTGGGGGGGGGGGTTGCAAAATGTGGCACACGTGTGATAGAAGAAAGGGAATCTGCTGGGCCCCGCAACCGCGGGGCCCGGTAGATGCCCGGGCAAGTAAAAAAATAAAACCCAAACCCCCCAGTCTCACTAGGGGATTTGTCGGATATTAGGGGGGGTTTGCGAGATGCGGCGCACCTTGTCGCGTGTTTTGGAGTTGGCAGTCGCGAACTCCAAAAATCGCAACATGGTAAATTCTGACATCGGTGAGGCCAGTGTTCGAAGTCGCCGATTGCGCTCTCGAGGTTGGCGACTGCCGACCTCGAGAGCGAAGTTGAGTTCCGTTTTCGGACAAACATTTGAAAACATGGGCACCGCTGTCATGTCGTTTTCAACTATGGACAGCAGCGATCTATCAACCGAAACCATGGGCAGTGGATTACTTTGAACATGTCTGTTATTGGGAGCGGGGGTTTGCAAGAGGCGGCGCACCTGTGATAGAAGAAAGGGAATTTGCCGGGCCCAGCTACCGCAGGGCCTGGCAGATGACCAGGCAAGTAGAAAAACAAAACCCAAACCCCCCAATTTAATTAGGGGGTTTGGTTGTTTTTGGGTTGGTTTGCGAGTGCGGCGCACGTGTGATAGACGAAAGGGAATTTGCCGGGCCCAGCTACCGCAGGGCCTGGCAGATGACCAGGCAAGTAGAAAAACAAAACCCAAACCCCCCAGTGTCACTAGGGGGTTCGTCGGATATTGGGGGGGGTTTGCGAGATGCGGCGCACCCTATCGCCATTTTTGGAGTTCGCAGTTGCGAACTCCAAAACTTGCAACATGGTGACTTCTGACATCGGTGAGGCCGGTGTCAGAAGTCGCCGATTTCACTCTCGAAGTCGGCGACGGCCGACCTCGAGAGCGAAGTGGAATTCCGTTTTCGGACTGAGATTCGAAAACATGGGCACTGCTCTCATGTCGTTTTTGACTATGGTGAGCGGGTATCTATGGACCGAAACCATGGGCAGCAGATGTTTTTGAACAAAAAACAAACCCCAAACCCCCCAATTCAATTAGGGGGTTTGGTTGTTTTTGGGGGGGTTTGTGAGTGCGGCACACGTGTGATAGACGAAAGGGAATTTGTCGGGCCCCGCTGTCGTGGGGCCCGGCAGATGCCCGGGCAAGTAAAAAAATAAAACCCAAATGCCCCAGTTTAATTAGGCGGGGGTGTGACCATATACCCATCAAATTCTCCATAGATACCCCATATCCATGGACTGCATAATAAGTATGCCATATCCACGACTTGGCAGATTTTTGCAGCCATGCCAAAGACTCGCACAATAAGAATGATATATCCAATTTTCGACAGAAATTCCGCATGTCGACGCACCATACCAAGCAGCGTCGACATGGAGACGTCAGCAGAAGCGAAAAGGAAGTATCACAAACCCTTCAAAAGATGGGTTTGCGATGTTTTCAGTAATGTTTGGGTGGCATTTTTATTCCTGGGGTGGTGTCGTCGGCCCCACCGCATGAACGGCTGGTCGTTCGCGGTCTCCTGCCGGGCAACGCGATCGTGGGGCTCGTTAGGAGACCAAGCGAGACAAACGGTAGTTCATAGGTTACAATGTTTCATTATATTATGTAAAATTGAAAGTCAGTTCGACAATCAAATCACAAATAAAGGACCAATGTCGAACATGCAGGCCGACAACTTTCAGACGCTGCCTTCGATAAAACGCTCACCTACCTCCCTCGACGAAAGACTCATCGCTCTTAATGAACTAATCTCTCAGGTAACATGTAGCAAAGCCTAAAAAATTACTCCGTACCTCATAAGCAAATGGAACAAAACTATACTGCCAATCTCGAAACTGAAAGCGGCATACATATATATATGTACATGTGTATGTATGTGTACGTCTATACATAAACATATACATACATATACATATAAATATATATATACAAATACAAATACATGTAAATATACATATACATATACATATACATATACATATACATATACATATACATATACATATACATATACATATACATATACATATACATATACATATACATATACATATGTATATGTATATGTATATGTCTATGTATATGTATATGTATATCTATATGTATATGTATATGTATCTGTATATGTATATGTATATGTCTATGTCTATGTATATGTATATGTATATCTATATGTATATGTATATGTATCTGTATATGTATATGTATATGTCTATGTCTATGTATATGTATATGTATATCTATATGTATATGTATATGTATCTGTATATGTATATGTATATGTCTATGTCTATGTATATGTATATGTATATCTATATGTATATGTATATGTATCTGTATATGTATATGTATATGTCTATGTCTATGTATATGTATATGTATATCTATATGTATATGTATATGTATCTGTATATGTATATGTATATGTCTATGTCTATGTATATGTATATGTATATCTATATGTATATGTATATGTATCTGTATATGTATATGTATATGTCTATGTCTATGTATATGTATATGTATATCTATATGTATATGTATATGTATCTGTATATGTATATGTATATGTCTATGTCTATGTATATGTATATGTATATCTATATGTATATGTATATGTATCTGTATATGTATATGTATATGTCTATGTCTATGTATATGTATATGTATATCTATATGTATATGTATATGTATCTGTATATGTATATGTATATGTCTATGTCTATGTATATGTATATGTATATCTATATGTATATGTATATGTATCTGTATATGTATATGTATATGTCTATGTCTATGTATATGTATATGTATATCTATATGTATATGTATATGTATCTGTATATGTATATGTATATGTCTATGTCTATGTATATGTATATGTATATCTATATGTATATGTATATGTATCTGTATATGTATATGTATATGTCTATGTCTATGTATATGTATATGTATATCTATATGTATATGTATATGTATCTGTATATGTATATGTATATGTCTATGTCTATGTATATGTATATGTATATCTATATGTATATGTATATGTATCTGTATATGTATATGTATATGTCTATGTCTATGTATATGTATATGTATATCTATATGTATATGTATATGTATCTGTATATGTATATGTATATGTCTATGTCTATGTATATGTATATGTATATCTATATGTATATGTATATGTATCTGTATATGTATATGTATATGTCTATGTCTATGTATATGTATATGTATATCTATATGTATATGTATATGTATCTGTATATGTATATGTATATGTCTATGTCTATGTATATGTATATGTATATCTATATGTATATGTATATGTATCTGTATATGTATATGTATATGTCTATGTCTATGTATATGTATATGTATATCTATATGTATATGTATATGTATCTGTATATGTATATGTATATGTCTATGTCTATGTATATGTATATGTATATCTATATGTATATGTATATGTATCTGTATATGTATATGTATATGTCTATGTCTATGTATATGTATATGTATATCTATATGTATATGTATATGTATCTGTATATGTATATGTATATGTCTATGTCTATGTATATGTATATGTATATCTATATGTATATGTATATGTATCTGTATATGTATATGTATATGTCTATGTCTATGTATATGTATATGTATATCTATATGTATATGTATATGTATCTGTATATGTATATGTATATGTCTATGTCTATGTATATGTATATGTATATCTATATGTATATGTATATGTATCTGTATATGTATATGTATATGTCTATGTCTATGTATATGTATATGTATATCTATATGTATATGTATATGTATCTGTATATGTATATGTATATGTCTATGTCTATGTATATGTATATGTATATCTATATGTATATGTATATGTATCTGTATATGTATATGTATATGTCTATGTCTATGTATATGTATATGTATATCTATATGTATATGTATATGTATCTGTATATGTATATGTATATGTCTATGTCTATGTATATGTATATGTATATCTATATGTATATGTATATGTATCTGTATATGTATATGTATATGTCTATGTCTATGTATATGTATATGTATATCTATATGTATATGTATATGTATCTGTATATGTATATGTATATGTCTATGTCTATGTATATGTATATGTATATCTATATGTATATGTATATGTATCTGTATATGTATATGTATATGTCTATGTCTATGTATATGTATATGTATATCTATATGTATATGTATATGTATCTGTATATGTATATGTATATGTCTATGTCTATGTATATGTATATGTATATCTATATGTATATGTATATGTATCTGTATATGTATATGTATATGTCTATGTCTATGTATATGTATATGTATATCTATATGTATATGTATATGTATCTGTATATGTATATGTATATGTCTATGTCTATGTATATGTATATGTATATCTATATGTATATGTATATGTATCTGTATATGTATATGTATATGTCTATGTCTATGTATATGTATATGTATATCTATATGTATATGTATATGTATCTGTATATGTATATGTATATGTCTATGTCTATGTATATGTATATGTATATCTATATGTATATGTATATGTATCTGTATATGTATATGTATATGTCTATGTCTATGTATATGTATATGTATATCTATATGTATATGTATATGTATCTGTATATGTATATGTATATGTCTATGTCTATGTATATGTATATGTATATCTATATGTATATGTATATGTATCTGTATATGTATATGTATATGTCTATGTCTATGTATATGTATATGTATATGGATATATATATATATATATATATCCATATACATATACATATACATATACATATACATATACATATACATATACATATACATATACATATACATATACATATACATATACATATACATATACATATACATATATATGTATATGTATATGTATTCGTAGTACCTTTAGTCGACGATTTCGACCTGGTGAAATTTAAACAGTGGAAGGTGCTGGCCGAATTCACACGTGCCCACAAGATGTGGACTCGAGTGGGTGAATCATGGGAGTTGCGACGCCCGTCGTACAGATTCCGTGTTTATCATAAGCTCGTCTTACCGTCGTCGAGTCTGTTCACTCGGAAGAGTGGATGCAACATGACGATGCAGTTCAAAGGACACCTAGCTGGTGCTCCCGTGAACGTACTTGCTGACACTGGAGGGGACGACTCTTTTGTTAGCCTTGGCTTTACCCGTCAGGTTGGCTTGAAGTACGAGCCATCGAATGGCGCAATTGTTGTCCGTGACAACCGTACGGTACCCGTGATCGGTACTTGTAAAGCAAAAATTTGTATTCAAGGGTACACACAGAGTGTCACATTGAAGGTACTCAACCTTCTTGACCCGTTTGACGTGGTGCTAGGCGATCCCTGGCTCNCGTTTGATCCTCCGAAAAGGACAATGCCACTTTACGTTGATTCTGAGTACGGAATTATCACCGACCCGACTCAAAGTCCATGCCAGTTTGTCTTCAATGCAGGTCAAGAGTTGTATTCGACAAGGTTGTCGATACTTCTTGGCTCAGCTGCAGAAAGTGGAGGACGCCGTGACGGAAGACACGCCACAAGAGATCAGATCTCTATTGGCGGAGTTCTCGGATGTATTCCAAGACCCACCAGCTGGGCTTCCACCAGAAAGACACATGGGCCACACGATTCCGTTGCAACCGGAGGCGACTCCTCCGTTCAGACCCATGTATCGCCTTAGTCCAGCAGAAAGGCGAGAGGCCGAACGCCAAATCAAAGAGTACCTTGCAAAAGGATGGATCAAGCCAAGTAGCTCGCCATACGGTGCGCCGATCATTTTTGTGAACAAAAAGGACGGTGGTTTATGCATGTGCGTGGATTACCGGGCGTTGAACAAGGTGACGGTGAAAAATCGATTCCCCTTACCGCAGATTGAGGACCTTTTTGACCAACTCCAAGGCACAAAATTATTTTCTTCCTTGGATTTGTCTCAAGGGTACCATCAAATCCGCATCACGGAAGAAGATGTGCCCAAAATCACGTTTGGAACGCCCATGGGACACTATCAGTTCCGAGTGTTATGCTTCGGGCTTACAAATGCCCTGGCAACCTTCCAAGGAGAAATGAACCGAACGTTCGTCAAGCAACTCGGCCAGCTTGTCTTGGTTTACCTGGATGACATCCTGGTTTTCTCCAAATCCATGGAAGAGCACATAGAATATCTGCACGAAGTTCTCACAATCCTTCAAGAACAGATGTTCTATGCAAAAGTGAGCAAGTGCAAGTTTGCACAAGATGAGCTCAAACACCTCGGACACATCGTCGGCAAGGACGGCATCCGTGTTGACCCACGAAAAGTCCAAGCCGTTGTGGACTGGCCACACCCCAAAAATGTTGGGCAGATTCGGTCTTTCCTCGGCCTTGTAAACTACTTTCGACGGTTTATGCAAGGGTATTCGACCCTGGTAGCACCGCTAACCAGGCTCACACAAAAAGACGTGCGTTGGGAATGGACATCTGATTGCGAGAACGCTTTTCTCAAAGTCAAAGAACTTCTATCCACAGCGCATGTCCTAGATCTTCCGGATCCATCGCAACCGTTGGAGGTTCGATGTGATGCGTCGGTAGTAGGACATGGAGCCGTCCTCATGCAGAACGGTCACCCAGTTGCGTATGAGAGCCGAAAGCTCATCCCCGCGGAAACGCAGTACACGACTGGGGATCAAGAGCTCCTTGCGGTAGTACACGTTTTCAAGATGTGGCGTTGCTACCTCGAGGGTGCTGAAGGGGGTGTGACGGTCGTGACCGACCATAATCCATTGGTGTTTTTCCAAACGCAACTGAACCTGTCAAGACGACAGGCACGTTGGAACGAATACCTGAGTCGATTCTCGTTCACATGGGAATATCGGCCAGGGCACATCAATGTGGCCGATCCACTAAGCCGACAGCCTGTGGAAATTAAAGCAACCACCGAGGTCAGTGGGTGTTTTATGGCCATTGCAACAACATCCGTACAACCACCAGATCCCCCTGCACCTCTGCGGCAACCACCACGAGAGATTATCCATTACAACGGTTTTTTAAACAGGATCCGGATGGGATACTGTGTGGATTCTTGGTTTCAAGACTCTTGAAATCTGGACAAGTATGGCTTGGTGGAGGTCGCAGGAATCTTCTGGCACGGAGAACAAGTTGTTGTGCCAAACTCGGGAGACCTTCGAGCAAAGGTTATCTCCCAGTTCCACGACCCGCCGGTCGCAGGTCACGTGGGACCCCGAAAGACCGGACAGGCACTCTCGGACCACTATTGGTGGCCAGGGTGGAGTGTCGATGTCCGTAAGTATTGCATGACATGCGACCCATGTCTTCGGAATAAGGCTAGTAACAAGAAGCCTGCNAAATCTGGACAAGTACGGCTTGGTGGAGGCCGCAGGAATCTTCTGGCACGGAGAACAAGTTGTTGTGCCAAACTCGGGAGACCTTTGAGCAAAGGTTATCTCCCAGTTCCACGACCCGCCGGTCGCAGGTCACGTGGGACCCCGAAAGACCGGACAGGCACTCTCAGACCACTATTTGTGGCCAGGGTGGAGTGTCGATGTCCGTAAGTATTGCATGACATGCGACCCATGTCTTCGGAATAAGGCTAGTAACAAGAAGCCTGCGGGACTCCTCCAGCAGCTTCCCATTCCTGGGACTCCATGGGAGTGCGTCAGCATGGACTTCATTACTGGTCTTCCGGACACGGCCCGTGGCCATGATGCAATACTAGTGGTTGTGGATCTTTTGAGGAAGATGACACACTTCATTCCTACAACCACTGACGTGAACGCAGAGGAGACCGCTTGTCTCTTCTTTGAGGGTATCGTAAAGTACCACGGCTTGCCGTTGGGCATTATCTCCGATCGAGGTAAAAAATCTGCTAGTAAGTTCTGGCAAAAGATGCACGAGTACTTTGGCAGTGAGTCGCAAATGTCGACAGCATTTCACCCTCAAACTGACGGACAAACAGAGCGCATGAATCGCACTCTGGAGCAGATGCTCCGCATGTACGTGGACCCTGCCATGCATGATTGGGACGAATTCCTAGCACCGGCAGAGTTTGCAGTGAACAGCTCGGTGAACGAGTCCACACATTTCACACCGTTTGTGTTGAACAGTGGTCGACATCCAGTGGTACCCTCTTCATTGGTGAAGAGTGGGAGTACAGGAGGGCAGGTTCCTTCCGCTCAAGCCTTTGCCGAGCGCATCGACTCCTTGTTACCGGGGGCGAAGGGTCACCTTCAAGCAGCTCGGCAGCGACAAAAGACATATGCCGACAAAGGTCACCGGGAGGTGTCATTTGACATCGGTGACAAAGTGCTGCTCAGCACTCAAAACCTTCGGTTGAAGTCACCAGGGGTAAGAAAACTTCTACCGAAGTGGATTGGGCCGTTTCCCATTGTGGCATGCATCGGGCCAGTGGCATACCGATTGCTACTTCCGCCGAGTATGAAGAAACATGACGTGTTTCATATGAGCCTGCTGGCTCCATACACGACAGAAGGAACCGTTCAGCCACCGCTAGCAATCGTGGTTGCCGACGGCCAATACGAGGTCCTTTGCCTACTCCAGCACCGAGAGCGTACTCTTCCGTCGCGCATTGTCAGGGAGTACCTCGTTCATTGGGCCGGTTGTGGACCTGAACATAATTCATGGGAGCCCGAATCTCGGTTGCCCACAGGGGTGGTCAACGAGTACTGGAGTGAGCTTGTAGCTCGCATAGATGGATGCATGGCAGGAGGTACCACCTGAACGCGGGAAAAGTGAACAACATTCCCACAGGGCAGCATTCATGGACAGCGACCATAGGAGGTTGGAGACGCCCAACATGGTTGTCGCTCGGACGCTCCAGCCTAAAGGGGGGAGGCCGCTAGCCGTGCTGACCTACAAGTTGCAGCTTAGGTCTAAGTACCATGCACGTGTTCATGTTTAGCTGGTGATTGAAATTATTAATTTTCTTTCACAATGTTGATGACTCACTGACTGACAATCCTACTTGTTGTTCATGAACCGGGACGGTTCATAATAAATGGGGAGGAATGTAGCGAGAGGGCCGGTTTGGCCCTCCCACCTCGCTGAAGCGAGGGGTGGTTGCGCACCACCCCTCGCGTCAGCGAGGGCTGGCCGGCGGCCAGCACTTCGCTGGCCGCCGGCCAGCTCGCTGCCGGCCGGCTGGACAGCCGGAGGCCGGCCAAGTGACCGGCCGGCCATCGGCCGGCCAGCCACCAGCCGCCGATCGCGGCCTCAGCCCGATCAGCGACTGAGAGGCCACGAGGGCCTCGAGGGCGAGGCCTCGTGGCCTCGTGCCCTCGCCCCCCCCCGGCCCTCCTTGCAACGAGCAAAGAGGACGAGGGATAGGGGGAGCGAGGGTGAGGTCAAATTTGCTGGCGTGAAATCGCCAGCGTGCCTCGCACGCGACAATTTCACGCCAGAATGACAAAACGAAACTCGAAGTTCGTTTACGAAGAACTTCGACATAAAACAAATGGAATAACTCGTGCAAACACACGAGTTCAAGGTAAAAACCCCCAGTTTGGGTCCTTAAACCAGGGGTTTGGTTAAAAACAGAAATGGGCCTCAGGATACTCGAAATATTCGAGTCTCCTTGCTTTGGGTCGTCGATGACGATTGCCCCTCAGTCTTGCAAAGGGGGTAAACCCCTGACGCGGATTGAGAACGCCATTCTGCGAACTCCGACGACGACTTCAGAGCAGGAGCTAGAGACTCTGCCCGTTATAATGTATATGTATATGTATATGTATATGTATATGTATATGTATACGTATACGTATACGTATATGTATATGTATATGTATATGTATATGTATATTTATATGTATATGTATATGTATATGTATATGTATATGTATATGTATATGTATATGTATATGTATATGTATATTTATATGTACATGTATACATATATGTATATGTATATGTATGTGTATGTGTGTGTATGCATATGTATATGTATGTGTATAGTTATACGTGTATAAATTAATATATGTTTATATTTATATACATGTATATTTATACATGTATATGTTTATATACATGTATGTTTGTACGTGTATATACTTATATTCATACATGTATATATATGTATATTTACACATATTTATTCATGTATATGTATTTCTATTTATATACATGGATATTTATACATTTAAATCTTTTTTATATTTATATTCATACACGTATGTATTTTTACATGTATATACACTCATATGTTTATTTACACATGTAAAAAAAGGTATATGTTCATTTATAAATGTATATATTTATACATTAATATCTATTTTTACACATGTATATACATGTATATGAATAACATAAATTATATGCAAACATGTCTGTGTATGTTTATGTACATCATTGTTTTACTATACATTTGATTGTTATAGGTATCATTTCCTTGTATCTTTATGAATATTGTTAAATGGATCACATCACTTCACCAATATGTAGACTGATGTTGTTACATACATTCGTTAGATAAAAGGTAATAGATCATTTCATAATATTCATATAACTTAATATTTATGAAAACTAACAGGTTCATGTATGGATGTTACTTCATGTCGAATATTATACACATTAATCTTTTTCATTCATGTATTACGGTTTTAAGTGAGTTTTTGAGAATTAAATAGGTTTTTGTTATGCTTTAGCATTGTTTTAATTTATATTGGACAATTTTTCTATTTTTTGGTTCTTTAACGTGAGGTTTTGTAAGAGGAGAGGCCCTATATGTTTTCATTCTGACATTGTGGTTCTGTAGCCATGGGACCACCGTCGAAATTTTGTTAAGCCTATATTGATACCAGAACACATGTAATGTTTCTTTGATACTTCATCGGATCAGGAGGATACTTAGAGGGACATCGTTCGCAGAATTCGTGACTTAGCGAGCAAGGATCCCGCAGTCTCGCGGTGTTACAGGTTGAAGGAGGGGGAGGGGGGAGGGGGTTGGGGCGATGACGTGTCCGTCGCCCTTCGCGATCGTGCGTGTAGCATGACCTCCCCCGCTATGCTCGATCAGCGACGCATGTCGCTGATTGAGCATGGCGAGGGAGGAGGATACCTCGTTCTTATATTTTAATGTGCTGGATATGGGGGACATAAAATTCCCGGGGGGGGTGACCATATACCCATCGATTTCGTGTATAAGCCTCCCATATCCAGTGACCGCTCTTTAACAATGCCATATCCAGTGAGCAAGCACTTTAACAACGAAACATCCACCAGGCGCAGAAAAACAACGACGTATAAAAAAAAAGCGCGCGAACACCATGCCGTTGCTGCATGAAATGCAGCTTCGGATGGATGACGTCATCAGGCCCCTTGAACAATGAAAACCCCACGTTTGAGGTGTTTGTGATTGTTCGAGGGAGGGGTTTGCGTGAGGGGTCCGAGACACCCCATGCGTTGAAAGGGAATCTGCTGGGCCCCGCTACCGCGGGGCGCAACAGATGCCCGCGCAAAAAATAAAACCTTCAACCCCGAATGTAATTCGGGGTTGGGTTTGAAGGTGTTTGTATCGCAAACCTAAGGGGTTTTGTGTGCCATGGAAAAAAAATTGACATGGGCGTTTTCGCTCGATCGCGATCTCGCGAGGGATCGAGGGTCGCGATCGAGCGACGGTCACATGACCCTCCTCGCCATGCTCGATCAGCGACGCATGTCGCTGATCGCGCATGGCAAGGGAGCCGCATACGTCGTTGTTATATTTTAAACTGCTGGATATGGGGGACATAAAATTCCGCACTTGGATATGGGGTGGTCCGCCCTTCGGGAATGTGGATATTAGAGCTATTTCGCCCTAAAACTCCGCACTTGGATGTGGGAGGGTCCGCCCTTCGGGAATGTGGATATTAGAGCTATTTTGCCCTTACTTAGGGGGTTTGGCTGTGTTTGGGGGAGTTTGAGAGATGCGGCGCACGGGTGACAGAAGAAAGGGCATTTGCCGCGCCCCGCTACCGCAGGGCCAGGGAGATGCCC
>SZWC01012392.1:13585-29051 GCA_023375785.1 Penium margaritaceum | reverse complement strand
AGTGTCTTACATGGTTTTGCAGAGGTCTTTGGGCCGGTAATCTTGATGTGATTGTCATTATTCACATGTGCTCTCACACGTGTGATTTTGGCGTTATTGCACAGCCCATGTACAAGAAAAGCCCTGATGCAGGGTGGGCTGAGGTGATCTGGAGATGTATCCATTTAACAACACAAGAGGTATGAATTCCATGCCCTCTTCACTGTACAAGTGACGTGGTGGGAACGTTGTTGCATGTGGTTGCTATAACATGCCCAACAATTCCAGAGAGTAAGTAGTGTTGAATTGAGAGGTGAGAAGCACATCCGCTAGTTGACTTGAATCCTGGAGCAGTGGGGTCAAACCCTTGCCTCAATGGCGGATAGGATGATTTATTCATGGAGGGCCTAGAAAGGGGATGAAGATGAGAGGGATGACCAGACATTCCACAGATCTGGTGTCCAAGGGGTGCCAAAGTATTTGCCAAACAAACCCTATTGAGAATCCACCAAAACCAACAAACCCCGCCATGTGGCACAAGGAGTTTGTGGGTAGAATCAGGCAGCGTTTGTGCCATGTCCAGCTACGTTGGTTCGTTCCGTTGGATGAGCGATGGAGGCTCACCAGAAGCTAGAGCGGAAGGAAAAGCATTGGATGCAGTGCAACATCTATAGCTTGATGTGGCAAGAGATTGCTGGCTTGAAAGAAATGAACAAAAGCCTTAAATGAAGGCCGTGGAATGATTTATGTGCTGTGGATGATTGATTGGATACTAAGTGGAAGCAATGTTAGGACGTCAGAAGGCACACATATGAGATTTTAGGCATAGTAAGCGGGGCAAAGTCAAGCACAAAGTAGAGGAAATGAATCTGAATTTTTTTCTGTGATGTACGAGAGGATATCTATATCATAAGCTTGTTTATTGCAGGATGAGAGGTTTACTTAAGGAGGTCAGTAGGTGGAGTGTTGCCGAAGGTGACTCGCCTCTCTTGCTACCTCTGCTGATTATGGAGCCAGAGAGTGACTCGATGTTGGGACTTGGACATGGGCAGTACAAAAGACATGTCCCAATTCTTCATGGTGGGGGACGAGTCTCTGTTACTCTTTGGTCCTACTCGTTAGAGTGATGTTGTTGTCTTGTCATGGGGACCAAACCATGTCTTTGGCTTGGCATGGCCAGCTTCTGTAGTGACAGCGGGTGCCTGTCAGTCTTTGTCTTTTTCTTTGTCGATGTCTTCTTCCACTCTTGCCCATGGTCTGCTTCTCCTTACGCATCTTGGAGGTAAGCAAGCCACCATCCCTTACCTACATTTTAGACATAGAGGAAACTTGTGGCAAGGTACATCAAAATGTTTCTCGAATGCCCATTTTTCCCTTTGACAATATGGCAGTGTTGTCTAGAAGAAAATGTAGACCAGTTAGAGCTTCAGCCGATTCTTCTTTAAAAAAAGAAAAAGGATTTATTCACAATTGATACAAAATCGTGATGTAGCTATTGGAATTCAAGCACGTTCACCTAGGCATGGATACAATATGAGGTACGCACAAGAAAACAATGATTTACAATAGATGGAATAAGAAGTCGCAATGATGCATTTAATCCATGTAACTGTAGAAGAAAGATTCCCCCCTTTAAAACCATGTTTGTTTTCAAATGAAAGCAGGTGCAATAGTGATTCTTGATGGTGCAAAGGAAAAAAATACCATTTCTTGTGCCAAAAATGTTAATGTGGAAGAGAATTTTATTCTTTATCCTAGTGTAAAAGAAGAAATCACTGATTTACTTTGGGCGTAATGCTTACAATGTGTTTGATGGTCTCACTCACTTCTTGACTACATTGGCCTTTTGGTCAATATAGTCCAGCAGATACCACATGGCAATGATTACTGCTATTCAGGATATACTTCAATAGTCTTCCACCTCACTCCACTGTTGGCGTACTCGCCAACACTGAGGTTACACTTTTTTTATGAAAAAACACCAGCCTTTTTGCAACTCTCGTCAATGCCACCCCCTCGCCAACACTTAACTTATACATGTACATGTACATGTACATGTACATGTACATGTACATGTTCATATACATATACATATACATATACATATACATATACATAACATATACATATACATATACATATACATAAAAATAAACATATACATATACATATACATATACATATACATATACATATACATATACATATACATATACATATACATACACATACACATACACATACACATACACATACACATACACATACACATACACATACATATACATATACATATACATATACATATACATATACATATACATATAGATATACATATACATATACATATACATATACATATAGATATACATATACATATACATATACATATACATATAGATATACATATACATATACATATACATATACATATAGATATACATATACATATACATATACATATACATATAGATATACATATACATATACATATACATATACATATAGATATACATATACATATACATATACATATACATATAGATATACATATACATATACATATACATATACATATAGATATACATATACATATACATATACATATACATATAGATATACATATACATATACATATACATATACATATAGATATACATATACATATACATATACATATACATATAGATATACATATACATATACATATACATATACATATAGATATACATATACATATACATATACATATACATATAGATATACATATACATATACATATACATATACATATAGATATACATATACATATACATATACATATACATATAGATATACATATACATATACATATACATATACATATAGATATACATATACATATACATATACATATACATATAGATATACATATACATATACATATACATATACATATACATATACATATACATATACATATACATATACATATACATATACATATACATATATGTATACATATAAGTTTACACATAAATATACATATAAACATAATTACATATTCATATACGTTGAAATGTAAATATACATGTGTGTTTACATGTATGTTTTGCATGTACATGTACGTCAAGAGGTCCATACATAGATTCATGTATATTTATGCATATGTATACATATGTGTTCGCATCTGCATATAGGAAATCATATAGATACACATATGTAGGTAGAAAGATGCATGTTGGCATGTCATTATACGTACACATACACAAACCTATGTACAACATGATCTGGTTTCATTAGCTTCTTTTGTTTGATTTGGACACCTAATGACGAATGATAGTTTTCTTCCTTGGTTGGTGGTATGATCATTCTACACGTTTTAGCTAGCGAGGTATTGACTTTTTTATGATGCGGAGGATCAAACCCTCCGTCCTCGCTGTTTTTTTGACCTGACGACCGAGTCATCCACTGATTTTGTCGTAATCGGTATGTCCTGTCCGCCACCGCACTGTTTGGACTTCTCTAGTACAACCTTCCGATGGGTTCCTTCAAGACATCGTCGGTCCTAAGTAACCCCATCTTTGTCGCCATTATTAAAGGACGCCGTTGCATTGTTGTCGTAGTTAGGTAACCCACGCTATGTCTTCTCTGGTGTCCTAATGAGGTCAAAACGCATACATTCCCGGCATCGCGCGCCTAAGCGACACGAAGAAAACATTCCTTGCACCGCTGTGAAGGTCTACCACAGGGCTGACAGTGACAGCGAAAGCCGTTATCATTAGGGAGCGAATCAGAAGGCGTGAGTGGCGGTTATACCGATCCGTGATGCTCAACCGCAAGGGGCGTGCTGTGCTATCAACTCAAGCACCATCATTCGCTGCGCCACCCTGACGCGGAAAACACAATACAACCAGGCCTTTCAATAGGGCACGCAAAGATGACGGATCCTGATTGGGGCATACAAATAGGTAGCATGTTTTCACACCAAAATGACGACTTTCAGTAGGGCGACGCAGACATGACGCGTTTCTGGAGGGGCACGACAACACTACACCATTCTGCAGAGGTATGCAGGTATTAAAAACACAGCTATGACACCTTCCGTAAGGGCACACAAAAAAGCTAAGCCTTTCTCTGTGAAGCCACGTCAACATCCCCACAATCGAAACCAATTTATGTAAAATGCATCAATCTCTACGTCCCCTTTCACAAACGGGCGGAAGTCTCTTTCTATATCGAACTTGAGCAAGATTAAAAAGTATTCATTTAGAAGACAAAACGCAACCTCATGCCCTTCTCACCTTCTCATGTCGCTCGCCTATAGCCTTATGATATTCTTCATAAACGCGAAGCCTTCATTTCAAGAAAAACCACACACGAATATCACACGGTTTCTTTCTTCTAGGAATAACGCTTTTCAAACCATCATTCCAAACGTGACTTTTCATGTATGGCGCATACAACTGAAAATTCAAAATTTTTATGGATTCATTGCGGACATGGAAATAAACACATTTTCCTCAGCATCCCAATTCTCTTATAAAACTACAAAACCAATTCTACTCGAACATTCTTTACTTTATTCAATCCCTATCCTTTTGAGTATTCTCTTAGGTTGGAATGGAAGAAACGGAAATTTTATACATGTGAATTTGTGTTCTCAAATGTAATTTAATCATGAAAAATTTTCTCAATGAAAAACTATTTTCTTTTTTGTGCATATGGTTCCTTTTTTACGTTGGAATACTTTGTATTCTCACCCAAAAGAGAAAATAAACGACATTGATACGTTGTACGTAATAAAAAAATCGTTCAAAAAATAACAATTTCTCCCTTCCAGGCCAAGAAAAAACCGTACAATGAAAGAATTTGCAAAAACATCAAGAAGGCTCCCATAAACGGGGTTCTTTATAGGAAGGAAAACAATTGGGTCAAAACGGAAAGATCATTCATTTTTATTTTCACAATGAAAATAAATAAAATTTCAATTGAAAGTTTTTGAAAATGTTGAAAATATATCACGAAATACATAAAAGTGACGTTTTTAATGATTTTTTAAGTGTTCTTTCTTCAGGCAATGAAAAATGATCCACACATTATGTGCCCCTCAAGTAACAAAGATATTTATTTCAATTTTGAAGGATATCGCATGGTCAAAGGTGTTGAGAGAATGAAGTGAGCAACATAAAAGTTGAGAATGGAAGGAAGATACGTTTCATCTCACAAAATTCACCATGTGTGATCATATGAAACTTAAAAAACAAATAAACTTCCACTTGTACAATGAGAAAAGGATAAAAGATGCGCTATAAATAAATCAATTTGCATGGATAGCATGATGACGTGGCGCAAATACAATTTGTTTTTCATTTTTTTGCCCTTCCAAAAGGTAGCATATTTTTGTTTTTGTCTTTAAGCATGCTCTTCTGGAAATGGATCAGGTTTGTGCACCCCTCAACAAACTCATCATTCTTCTGTGCCCCTATTGAAAGTTATGATTTTGGCATGCCTCTTAAAAAACGTTTCATGTTTGTGTGCCCCGCTAGTATCCGCCATTTTTGCATTCCCTTTTGAAAAGTATGGTACATTGTGTTTTCCTTAACCCCAATTTGTCAATTTCCTTCCAGCAAAGAAAAGAAAAACAAAATATTCAAGGAAAGGTAAAATTTTGGTGAGCAAAACGTGCTGTTGAGAAATTTCCCTTTGTAGCAAAGGCCAAATGAAAAAGGATGTTTTGCTGGCCACGAATTTGCTGTTATTATGAGTTTTGTGTTCTCAAAGTCAACATTGTGCCCTTTGCCTCACACTCTGTTTTCATACACCCGAAAGTTTTACACAATGTTAGAATCTTTGGGCTCATGAAGCAAATTGGACATGGTGATGCATCCTGATTGTAGGAAACGTTTGAGTAGTTTCATGAGAAAAACAGAATCATACAATGATACAGATGCAAAATACCTTCACGTTTCCTTCCAAAGTAACATAGTTCAATAGAACTCCCATTGATGTGAATGAAAGAATCATGGGGGTATTTTGTCCCACCTTGTTATATCAAAAATTCTCCTTCACTTGAAATGAGAGTTTTTGAGGAGAGATGAAACAATGTTTCTAAATAAATATTACAATAACCATCACTTGATCGCTCTACTTAGTAACCAAAAATTCCAAAGTTTCTCGACGGTGTGTTCTGTGTTTTTTTATGAGATGGCACATATTGTCACACTATTGTTGATGAGTTCATGCTTTCCTCTACCCATCCTCCATTGTTTTATTGGATGGAAAATGTGTTTTGATTTTCTCTAAAATATTCACATTCCTTTGGTGATGCTCGCAGGAAAGTGATAGGTTGAATCTTTAAGACATTTTCTTTGCAAGTCAATATTTTTGAGGGAGGATGTGGAACCAACAAAGGTATGCCTCAGATTGCACCTACGATGTTGTGAAATATCAATAGGTTACCAAATCATAAGAACAGAGAAGAAAAATTGATGAAGTCATTCATGATTGATGAGTTGGTTTACATCGTTTAATACATTGAAGAACATCAATCCAATAATACTATTGTATAACACTAGCATCGCCCAACTAATGCACAAACCCAAGACTATTTGGCAGATTTCTAAAGGAATACAATTTTCCACAGAAAATGACATTTTAAAACCTAGAATTTTACACAAAGGGGCTAATCCAATGTATTACTTAAAAAGTAATTAAAAGGTTGGGTGGAAGAAACGAGCATGGCCTTGGCATCTTGCAACCTCATGACATCTATTGTTTTCCTCTCTTCATGGAGTTCCAAATATCTACCTTGCCATTTCTCAAAATCCATTTTTAAAACAATGATTCCTTTCTAAAGAAGAAAACACAAACGGTTTTGTTTCCATACAAAAATCTTAGTATTGACTTATTAACACATGTTTCTCCATTTCCTTTTAGTCTTTGAAAACAAATAAAGGGATTGTCCTTTCTGAAACATGATTGCAAATGATACATAGTTCCGAACATAAAAAGGGAAATCGCAAACATCAATGTGCCTGTTGAAGATTTCTAGGGGATGAAAATTTATGTTGGCTGGCAAGATTTGCTTCACTCAAGTGGAGCATGGCGGCAAGGGAACAATGCGACACTCATGTTCTTAATAGCAATCACTGCAACAAAACAACCTCTATCATCATCTAAATGTGGGCACCTCGAGGACATCAATGCGTTGCCTCAAGGTTCATG
Source organism: Penium margaritaceum (assembly GCA_023375785.1). Lineage (NCBI taxonomy): Eukaryota > Viridiplantae > Streptophyta > Zygnematophyceae > Desmidiales > Peniaceae > Penium > Penium margaritaceum. The sequence goes on along the minus strand of SZWC01012392.1, from coordinate 21,866 downwards.
CACAAAGTTAGCAATCGTGATATCGCGTGATACTAGAAATGACTTCAATAGTTTACAACAAGACAACTTTAAAGATTCTACACATGTTCACTCTAATCAACACTTCCAAAAGCTTTTTGTTTGAGGAATTCTTCATCACTTGATACAAGTGTTTTTGTTAAGAGATGTAACGATGCATGGAAATGAAAAGCAAAATGACCATTTTTACAAGGTACTAGGCGAACAGAAAATTCCAAAGTTGCCAAACCTATCTGTGTGGAATGTGTTTTTCTAATTTTGGCGCTTGTGGTCCACAATTTGTTTTAGTGATTATGTGTTATCCTATGCGTATTCACCCTCATTTGTGTTGAACAGGGCAGCAGAAGGATGAGGTGATAGGTGAGATCACAAACAAGAAAGGAGTTGGCAGGTGTGAGGATTACATCTAAGAGTTATTTGCCACAAAGTGGAAGGTGGCTATTAGTTGTTGTAAGGGGGGATGCGAGGATACAACAACAAGATCAATGTTTACTCTTGCATTTGTGAGGGGGAGAGATTTTTCAAAAGTTGTCAAGGGGAGGGCTCTTGAGAGATGTGAGGGGGGATTGAGACAAGGTAATTAGTCTAGAACAAGGATACAGACAAGAATTAGAAGGGTTTTATGAAAAGAATGACAAAAGCAAACAAACCACGCTGACCTGTATCGGATCACTTGGCCTAAATTTTGTAGTTAGCCACATAGCATGGCAAACCACACATACTACATTTAACTTGCTCAAGAAAAAAACCGAGCATAATCTCAAAAACATACAAACGACCTGACCTACATTGCCTGAGGAACCAGCATGGAAAGCAGGCTACTACAAAAAACAAATCAAAATGACTTATCCTGGTGCACCAAGCACCAGGATGTTTGCTACTTTAACACGATAGCACAAGCACGGGTAGGTGGTGCAAGTAGAAAGCTTGAACACTACAACACTAGAAGCTACATGTAGAGAATGATGGTCTGGAGAGAAAAAGCTTACGTTTCTATATTAGAAAGGAGATGCACGAAGGAGACACCATCCACCCCCCAAGGCTCAAGGTCCGGCGATCATAGAGACTTGAACAATGGCAGAAACAATTAGCAGGGAGCATCCTCAGAAGTCCTCTCATAGTCCCATACAGCCTAAAGCACTTCACCATCGGCACAAACCTACAGGCAAGAGTCAAGAGGCGCCGCATCTAGGAACACCCCACGAGAACCACCACTCTAAGTGAACCCATCTAGAAGCACCCTCCTTAAAGCATTCGACTGGCGCACCGTTCATGGAGCACCACATCCTCAAGAGTGGCAACCCAAAGGCACCTTGTGAGGAAGGAGGCCTCCCAAGTCGAGAGTCCAGGGACTTGAAAACCAACGCCTTGAGGAAGGCAACCACAAAGGTACATCAAGTAAAAGAAGAGGTGGACTAGAGTTCCTTATCTTATAACTAGGTGAATGGTGTAAACTATAGTGCGCACGATAGAGGGAACAGACTTGCTTGGTACCATCAGCGAAGCTACAAGGTACACCATATACATCTCCTATTAAAGACAACTGTGGAGAAAAGTGTTGCTCCAAGAAAGTATGTTGCAACAAGCGTGGGAGAAAGAGGTGATGACACGACAATAGAAGTAGGCAGGCAAGTGATGGGGAGAGAGAAAGGAGGAGGTGGAATGGAGGGAGAGGTAGAAAGGGGCGAAAAGGAGAAGGGAGGTTAAGAGGGAGGGGATGATGCAAGAACCGATGATGTTGGAGATAATAAGGAAGAATTAAAAAAGAGTGGGAGATGAGACAGGGGACAAGGAGGGAGTCCAAGGGACAAAGAGAACACGGCTTGAGGTGTTGGTAAGAGCATGAGCAGTATGAGAGCGGTTGCAAAAAGAAACAGGAGACTAGGGAGGAAGAGTGTCCAGATAAAAACAAGGGAATGTGGACGTAGAGGCAAGATGGACGAGGAGAGATGCACATAAATAGAACAAAAGGGGGGAAGGATGGACGAAAGGACGAGCCAAGCAAGCATGCTTGCACATCCACAAGTGGAAGCAATGGGCGATATTGAGAAGGGAGTCTTCGCATGGGTTAGGTGGGCGGTGGGAGACTTCGAGAGGAGGAGATGTAGTAAAGACAAGAGGAATCAAGTATGGGGACCAAGAGGAAGAGGGAGGAAAGGAGGGAGGGATTGCTCAAGAGAGAACATAAAAAAGTGAAAAGAGGGCTGTGGGGTGGGTAGATGAGGTGGTGGGGAGTAAGGATTGAGGGTGAAGCATCATTGTGACGAGGACGGGGTCACCCACGAGATGCATGGAGGAGAACTCTCGTGGAGATATGTCCTCCAGGATATCCTCAATACAGATAAGATCAAGATTTATGGAATGAACGTGGGGAAAAGCATGGGGGGAGCCTGCATCCTTGGCCACGGTTTATGCAAGGGGGACCTTAGGAGGGGAGGGGGGAAATCTAACAAGGGAGGTGGGAAACGGCACAAGGGAAGGCAAGAGGAAAGGGAAGGGAAATGTAGATGGCAGACCGCCGCGGTATTGGGAGGGGGAAAAAGAAGGTAGAGGAGGAGAGGGAGGTGTGGGAGACAATGCATGAGGAGAGGGGGAAGGTGGGACCGTATGTAAGGCAAAAGACAATGTGGTAGGGGGGAGAGGAGAGGGAATAGATATGGAAGGGTTGACCTATGTAGGAGGAGATGATGGAATAGAAAGGGAAGAAACGGCATGAAGGTGTGGTAGGGTAGACAAAGAGGGCAGGAAGAAAGTAGAGCCGGGGAGAGGGGTGGAGAGGACGGCGGCAAGACGGACAATGGTGCCATGAGGGGATGGAGAGGAGCGCACATGGCTGGGTGCAAAGGAGACCAAGAGGGGAGAACAGAGGGAGGTAAAGAAGGGAAAGGGGCACTAGCAACCATAAAACCATCAGATGTGTAGGCTGTTGTAGAGGTTAGTTGAGTGAGATCCCGATTTGTGCAGAAAGCATCGTATGCCATCTGGTCTAAGAAGGGATCATGACAAGAATGGATGAGGCAATAGACAACAGTGTCCTAGAAAGGGTGTGCACGAGAAAGAGGTGCAACCCCAAGGGTAAACTAGAGGTAGTTTGGTGGATTGAGCCTACCAGAATGAGAAAGGGGAGCAATGTTTACGATGGCCATGATGCCAAAATCCACGGCTTGATTATGGTGGGCACGTCAACCAAAGAGAATTGCAAATGGCCTGGTGTCAACGGCAAGAGGGCAATGCAACATCTAGTTCTTCAACCACGTGCAATAAGAGACTGCCTTAGTTCAGAAACTACTCCTCTCATCAAGGAAGCTAGTTGAATCCATCATCATGCAAACGTTGTCAACTGGTGTGCAATTGCACCAAACGCTTACCCCATTCTCTTGTGAAGAATAGTGGGCGAAAAGCTCGTTAACCATGCCCTCACTGTTAAAGACTGATGCTATGTCACAAAAAACTAGTTAATGCAACTGGATCAAAAGCGTAACAACTGGTGAGAACTCATTCACTATGTGGATGTCAACCATAAACGATGGTTAAGACAACATTGAACTTTTCTCATAGAAAAAGGACCTATGTGAAGCAAGAGTAGTCATTGATTAGGATGAGGAAATAAGTGGCATGATTAGCAAGAGATTCATCTTGAAGAGGAACAAGGATGTCAGCATGCACAAGCTCGAGGAGAACAGATGCTTGAGAGGGGGAGGACAGAAAAGGAGGGCTATGCATATTTTTGTATTCACAAAAGGTGCAATTGCCATATAAGGGGCTCAAAACAATGGATTTGATAGGCCATTAGGGGGAAGTGTACAGAGGAGAGATGCCACAACAGGGGAAGGAAGATGGAAAAAACAATGATGAAGGAGGTGCGAGTGAGATGAGACAGAGAAACAAGTGCAATACCATCATTGTCAGGCACAGAAATAGAGCAAGGGCTGAGATCTTTGTGTAGACCCTCCCCTCAAGGTTGGTGACCATGGACGTGACGTAGCCATTGGTGCAAACAGTGACTAGACGGAGGGCATAGACAGTGACTAGACGGAGGGCATAGACAGAAGAAAAGTTGCACACGTTCAGTCCAAGAATAGACCAAAGGAAAAAATCAAAAGTCCTTATGTAGAAGACAATTGAAAAAGGCGAGGGTGTTGATTGATGAGGTGAGGTAGATAGTCCCAATACCAAGAATGGGAAGAGGGGCACCATCACATAGAACATAGAACGGTCTGAAGAATGTAAAAATCTTGTAAATGGAGCACATGTGATCACCCGCAGCTCTGTTGACAACCCAAGACCGGGACACGACCAATTTGGTGCTAGAGAGGACTAAATTCGCAGTCGTGCAGGGGTTGAGGGTAGGAGAACAAGGAGTGAGCGAGTAAGCAAGGAGAATGGAGTGAAGAGTTGAGGATAGCAAGCATGCCAAACAATGTTGACATGCTAGCAAGCGGGGGGATACTTAGAACACTCTCTCCTAGGATGTGATAGATGAGAGCAATGATCTTATCATCTATAAGGGGAGGGGGGTCTATAAGGAGTGGCGGTTAAGGGACGAGGGTGCCGACAAGAACAGCATCGGGGATTGCGGCAGGTGGAAGACCAGCAGGGGCAACTTATGCACAACCACGGGGGAGGTGACACTGATGCCCAATGTGCTCACAAAGATCATTGACAAGGGATAACGGGCACGCATCATGTCAATGATCCACACCTTCAAAGTTCCAACAAGTTGGCAGACAAGCACCCCTGGACCACCACCACCACAAACACGGCCAGATGCAGCACAAATAAGGGCATGAGCGGGTGGAGGTGGGAGAAGGCTGCTTAGAGCATCTCAATGGTTAGGCTTAGCTAGATGGACTATAGGCACGGAGATTGCCTAAAAAGAGCAAAGACTGTTGAGCAACACCTATGAGACTTTCACGTGATTATGATACGCAACCAGAACGGTGAGGGAAAGGGGAAAGGAAGAAACAGAACCAAAGAAGGCGGGCCGAAGACTTGCGATAACAGATGTGAAAAAAACCTATTCATTGAAAGAGGCTTTTCCAATGACATGCTCACTCGGCACCAGCCCTATGTAACCTAATTAAGCAATCAAGGAATCTTCCATTAGGAAATGTAGAGCCTTAACATTGGCAAGTGAAGAGGAAGTGACGCAAAAGGAATCAAAAGGGTATAGAGCAAGGAGGGAAATCCATGCCTTACGAGGGCAAGCGAAAAGTGTGGCTGTTGGCGCGAACCAATAAAACTAGCAAAGAGCGATAGAAGGGGTATCGGAATAGAAGAAGTGATTGGCAAGTGCAGTGCAATCAAGGCAAGCAAGTGGAACGGAGGAAGTAGGATCATAGTGTTCTCAGAGGCCATGCATGTGGGCTCAAGACACAAAGTGGGGGGACCAATCAATGAATGAGGTGTTGCAATGTGCCCAAGAGTAAGAGTCAAGGGCAAGTATGTAGCAAAATAAGGGTGAAGGTCAAGTCATGCTAGCGGAGCAACCGTGAGAATCATGGAATTGAGGCAAGCCTCAATACAGAAGGGCAATGACTAGGTCATCAGAGGGAGAGGCGTTCACAAGGACGGTGCCACTGACCGGAAGGGCCCCACCGCCTTGATGGAAAAACTGCTCGGGATAGCGCCACCAAGGGGAATGTCACCTGTGGGGGTGGCGGCACCACACATGGGAAAAACACCCATGGGAGGGACGAAACCGTCAATGAAGACAACATTGATGAGGACAACATCACCCTTGTAGGAAAAACCACCACAAGGGGGAACTGGACCACCGAGGGCTGTGGCATCAGTGGTGGGAAAAGCACCGCTAGGGTCAACGGTACCACTGAGAGTCACGGCACCACCGAGGGTGACAGCATTACCAACAGGGTCACCAGAAATGTCAGGGCCACCAACAACAAAGTCAATATTAGGAGAAACCAAATAAGCGAACAAACAACAGAAGCACAGTCAAACCTGGCACATAGCCAATCGAGAAAGAGGAAAGGGTGGCAAACAAAGAAGCATCACATGAGGGTGAATGGTAGCAGCACTGGTAAGAGAGAATGGATCATGAAGGAGGGGGTAGGACAGGGGGCAAGAGGAAACGGAGGAGGGACAAAAGGGAAGGAGGGTAGGCAAGAAACCGGAAAGGAGGATAGAGAAAACAAAGGAGGACAAAGAACATGTAGGAGAAGATCTCGACGATGAAAATGAGAGATGTGAGGAAAAAGGAAAGGGAGAAGGGAAGGAAGTGAGAACGGAAAGGGAGGAAAACAAAAAAAAAGAGTGAGAGACAGAAGGGGGGTAGAGAAGGGGTGAATGGAAAGGCAATAAAACGTCAAGAAGAGGGAATGGGGGAGGACATGCAAAAATGAAAATAGGGGGAGAAATAAAAAAAGAAGGAGCGAGGTGGCGAAGAGTGAGGAGAGAGAGTAGAGGAGGCAGAGAGTGCAAACAAAGGGAAAGGGAAAGAGTTGGGGGGGAAGAATGGAGAATGAGGGAGGAGGGTGAGAGGCAGAGGTGAAGAAGAAGGGAAGGGAGAGAGGAATATGAAATCCAAGAGGGGATTTGGGAAGGGTGAAGGTAGAAGAAGAGTAGGGGCAAGGGGGAAGGAGAGAGAGAAAGAGCTGGAGAGAGAGAGAGAGAGAGAGAGAGAGAGAGAAATATGAAGTGGGAGAAGGGAAGGGAGGGTAGAGAGATACGTACAAGAAGAGGAGTGAGAGTGGGAAGAAAAGCGGAGAATGGGTGAGGTGGGAGAGGTGCGGAGCCAAAAGGAGGGGGGGCGAGGAGAGGGGGAAGAGGTGGCAACGAGAGGAAACCTAAGCAGAGAGATACGGACAAAAGAGCACACCTGTGGGCTGATAGGGGCGGGAAAGAGAAGGCAAGTGGGGCAGCACCAAATGTTTGCAAGGGAGCGACAAGAGGGGGAAGCTAGGGGTCAGAGGCCAAGGAAGAGGATGGAGCCCCCCAAGTGAAATGAACAAAGCGTAAGAGGCTGTGCCAAAGCAAATCGAGCTAATGGAGTAGTGAAGGAGATGATGGGGCCAGGGGGAAAAGAAGACAAACGTAAGGGAAGGCAATGCAGTCGAAGAGCAAGAGATAGAGAGGATGAAGAGGTTTTGGGCCCAAGGCCAGAGGGAGAAAGAAGGGAGAGGATAGACATGGGAGAGAGGAAGAGGAGTTAAGAGAGAGGGGAGACAAGATAGAGGGAGAGAGAGAAAGAGAGAGAGAGGGAGGGAGAGATAGAGAGAGAGATAGAGGAAATGAAAGAAAAAGTGAGGAGAGGGAGGAGGAGAGAGGATGAATTGGAGTGGGGATGAGGAGGATGAGGAAGGAATGAGAAGGAGAAAGGGAAGGCAGGGGTAGGGGTCGAAATGAGAGAAGTAGAGGAAGGGAGGCAAGAGAGAAAAGAGGCAAATGGAGGGAAGTGGGAAGAGGGAAGGGAAGACAAGAGTAGAAGAGGGCAAGAGGTGAGGAGGAACAGAGGAGGGTAGAAAAAGGGAGGGGGAAGGAGAGGGAGGGAAAGGACGGAGAGGAGGGAGAGGGTAGAGATTCAAACAAAGACATAAGGAGAAAGGGAGGAGGGAAGTAGGGGTCACAAAGCCAATGCGGGGAAGGAAGGGAGAGGAAAGGATATGATGAAAAGCAAGAAGGGAGGGAGATGGGGTACAAAGTGGTGAAGTGTAAGAATGAAAGGATATGGAGAGGAGAAAGAGGTTGAGGACGAGGGATCAACAAAAAAAGCATGCATATGCACATTAAGACAACAAGAGTGTGTGAGACGACGAGTGTGCACTAGGTACAAAGAAAAAAAGGAAAGAAGTGGCAAGGGAGGCACTAGATGAAAAGAGAAGAGGTGGGTGAACAAAAGCAAAGCAGAGACGAGAGCAGAATAAAGGGAAGGTCGATGAGGGAATGAGAGGGATGATTCAGAAACTAGCCACCCAAAGAGCACAAAAAAGGCCCACAGAAGGAGCACACAAGGCGCAAAGACAGCGGAAACAAGGAAAACTGGAGGGAAAAGGAGAAAGGAGGGAAGAAAAAGAGGAAAGCGGAATGAGAGGGAAAAAAAAGAAAGAATGAGAAGGGAGGAAAAAGAGATAAGAAATGTAAAAAAGCAAAATAGGACCCACAAGGAAGATGGGAAAGGAACGAGCTTAGCGAGAGATCAAAACGTTGATAGGAAGATTAAAAGGCATGAAAAGAGAGAGAGAGAGAGAGAGAGAGAGAGAGAGAGAGAGAGGGAGAGAGAGAGAGAGAGAGAGAGAGAGAGAAA
>SZWC01012391.1:0-35834 GCA_023375785.1 Penium margaritaceum | reverse complement strand
ACTACCTTGGTTTTTCTCCATTGCAACGGCCACACACGCTGCACGACCACAACGTCCAACACTGGCAGCGAAGAACACAACAACGCTGGCGACAGCGTATGCTTGCCATCGTCAAGCCTGGTGATGTCGCTGAGGGAGAGAACGACCGTCTGTGAGGGAATCTGAGCACAAGAGCCGCCACTGCAGGGGCAAGTGCTGTCCAATGTGGGTGTCTGGCCATCAGGCCTTGCGGGTGCAACATGCCCTGCTGCTGCTGCTGCTGCTGCTGCTGCTGCTGCACCAGCTCCATTGGCAGAGAGCGGCAGCTTGCTGACCATGCAGCCTCCCAAGCTGTGATCAGAAAGGTGCTGCTGTTGCCTCTGTTGTTGCTGCTGTTGCCGCTGTTGCTGCTGTCGCTGCTGTTGCTGCTGCTGCTGCTGCTGCTGTTCCTTCAGCTGTTGCTGCTGCCGCTGTAGTTCAAGCGACTCCAGTTGGGTGGGCGCAGACACTGACGTGTGGCACGCTTGCTGCTTGACGATGCAGTAGCGGCCTATCTTGACGCACACACAGAGGGAAGCAGAGACGAGACAAGGGGAAGGCCATGCAGAAGGTGAAGACCAGGAGAGGTGTTCGTCTACCGTCGCAGCCCATAGGCAGCAGGCTGCCAGGCAGGCAGCGGTGAGCAACGTGAGATGGCCAACACAGCAAGCAAGCATGCAGGCAGGTCAAGCACATGGGTCTGTATTTGCACGTCGGTCTGTATTTGCACGTCGGTCTGTATTTGCACGTCGGTCTGCATTTGCACATCGGTCTGTATTTGCACATCGGTCTGTATTTGCACGTCGGTCTTGCCTCATGCGCAAGTATAGGGCCAACGAGGCATGCAATAGTCCTTCTGCAGCTTTCAATGTGTCAGCTTTCTGAAGCAAAGGAAGCAGCTGCTGCCGTGCGTGAGAGAGGTGGGCAGATGCATCGCTGCATTTGGAGACACGGCTAGACTGCGGCGCAGCAACAGAAAGGAACGGTACGAAGGAAAGGTTGTAAAAGTAGACCAAGAAGCAGAGCTCCGTAGGGCCGGGTTCTTCTGCACGGAGGTAACATTCGCAAACCCCTGTGTCCCTTCCACGAGGATGACCCAACCCGCGAGGGTGACGCAACCCACAAGGGTGATGCAACTCACGAGGGTGACGCAACCTACGAAGGTGACGCAACCCACGAAGGTGACGCAACCCACGAGGGTGACGCAACTCACCTCAAACATCGCGCCGTGCACCTCCCACGGCCGCATGTGCACAGCGCCCCGCTGGCACTCCGATACTAGCAGCTGCATCGGCCACTGGGGATGGTTCTGACATCGGCCATGTCCATGATGGCTTGAACATGGACATGGCGAGCCATGACTCCCCACACCATTGCAAGCCCCTCCTTCTGCGCAACAAACTCTGAGCGCCACCGCAGACCCTGTCCCGACTTGAGTGGCACTGCCGCCAGTGTGCGCGTGCGCATGCGGACGTCGACTGCATGCACACGTCCCTGTGCCGCAGCTCCTGCACGTGCTCACTCCATTGTGGGTAGTCCGAGGGAGCAGCAGGAGGCACCCGGTCCTGCGACAAATCTGCGTGCGAGAAAATTTGGCAGGATTGAAAGATGGGACAGAAGTTTTTATGGGCAGAGATTGAAAATCAGTGTTTGTACAAGGTAATCGGGCCCCAGAAGCATGCAGAGAGTGTGACAGCAGAAGCGTTGGTGCCTTGTTTGCCATCACCACTTTGTTTGCCAGCACCATTTTGTTTGCCATCACCACTTTGTTTGCCATCACCACTTTGTTTGCCATCACCACTTTGTTTGCCATCACCATTTTGTTTCCCACCATCACTTGCTTTGCTCCGCAAAGCATCTCATTTCCATGCGGCCTGCCAGAAAAGGCAACGGCAGATGTTTCTACAAGGTGTATAGAAATCTTTTTTAAGGTCCACAGGTCTCGTCTCACCTCCACGCGGCCTGCGAGGGGAGGCAGCCGTCGCGTGTCCATGGAGAGCGCCAACACCGCGCGCCAATATCGGAGCAGGGCTCGGGAGGAGGGTTGCAGCGCCCCTCTCAGCAGGCGAGGGTTTCAGTGTCGCTGGATGCTGCGAGCGGCAGGGGAAGTCGACAAGCCTGGGCTGCCCACGGGGAAAGTCTGCGAGCCGTACAAGCCTTTCCTCGCAACGACAGCGGCAGGTACTACGACTCGGTGGGACGAGAGTGCCGGCCGGCAGGAGCAGTCGGCGTCAGCAGCGGGTGCGGAAATGGCGACAGTGCCCAAGTCGGACGACCGCAGGTCCCCAGCGGACGCAGCGAGGGCCTGAGCCTCCCCACTCTGGAGGTGACGCCTGCGGGGAAGACGCAAAGGTATCGAACGTCAAGGTGACGCATCGGTATGGAAGCCGCGAGGGCAATACCTCACTCCCGCCTAGATTCAGAACAGAAGACATTGGTCGTAATAGCTCTGATATCCCCACAAAAATGAACACAACCTGATATATCCAGAACCTACATCTTGAAAAAGCTGTCTCTAGAAATTTAACAAATAGCCCGATATCCACTTCTTTGACCAAGCCCGATCGGCGATGCCAGTCACCAATCGAGCAAAGCAAGGGGGACGATGTGTCAACCCCCTGCCTTTGCTCAATCGTGATTCTTACGACGGTGGGTATGATGTGTCCCCCCCTCATTCCCAGAGCCCACGTCGCGAGAATTGCGATCAAGCAACTAACCTTTTTAAACTCAAAACCCTCTTTCACGCATTCAAGGTGCTATAAGTTTGCACGGGCAGCACCCCCGCAGATATATAACCATACATACGCGAGTGGGGGTTTGCAAGTCCAAAAAAATATCAAAAGGCTAATCACTCGATTGCGATCGAGCAAAATGCCTTATACGAGAATTTTTTTAATGAAGAAAACCCATTTTAAGACATGAAAACCGATTTCAAACCCAACCCCAAATTTCACTATAGCTTTCAGGGTTTAACTTTGGCGCGAGCTCCTACAACGCCTTACAATGGTGGGGCCCACCAGGTTCCCTTTCAACACATGGGATGTTTCAGACCACGCATTCAAGACCCTCACAAGCCTTTGTGAGAAAAGTCTCAAACCCTACTATATAGAAGTTTGTGATTTCTTTTCATGTCTCATGATATGAGCATCCTCTTGTTGGATGGTAGGTAGCATCGACATATCGTGCTCATTTGAATATAGGTAGAGTATCTTCTTCATGCTCGCTATATGTAGCTTAAATATAGAGAAAAGGTTCCACATTCAAGATTTTCCCTATTCACACATTGCAAAATCTAGTCCTCTATTTAAAATCAATGTTACCACATTTTTTAGTAAAACAAAATATGTTTTTAATAAAATCACATGATTGCAATCTGGAAGCTCTACACGATAATTCATCAAAATGTTGACATCCCTACATTATTTTTAGATTTCATAAACCTTACAATGGAGGTTTTTTATTGCTAAAGACAGTTTTTTTGAGGGACTAGTACAAGGTATTTGAGACCCTCCATGTGCTCAAACAGAACTTGAAAGGTCCCATTAACATGAAGTCCAATAGGTGCCTATACAAAAATAACTTCCGACCATCGAAAGTGTAGTTAAGGGTAGGTTTTGAGTAATGGTTAAAAAATTGAATTCAGAGAATCTTTATTCATACATATGATTTCAATGAAATGAAAGCGTCCTCTTTCATCGTAAAAATGAGGTTGAGCGAGGACAACCATTCACCGTGTTTTCCATGGTGTACTGCTGACTGGTGTTGCCAATCGAATTCGGAGGTGTTGATATTTGTGGGGTGGCGCAAGGACTAGGTTCTTTGCTACTGAGACTATTCTTCCTCGAGAGAAAACATAGATAGAGAGAAAAGCTAAAACTGGGAGAATGTTGGAACGAAATGATTTTAGTTGATCAGAATCATCGTACGAGAGACATTACAAGAATCACAGCTTAGTTAAAGACTAACTCTAGACTCTCACGCATAGACCCAGCTCCTCGCCCATAGGTGCACAACGTTTACCAAGACAGCTCCAAGAAAGTTGCCTGAGTCTTGGACCTAGTGTCGCCTCCTCTTCTAGGTAGTCAGGTCATCACATAATCATGGGCATCCTCCTGCCTAGGCTAATAGACTGCTGCCACGCTTACTTGGGTCTTAAAAGTGGCATCTACAGAGTCTTAGCCTCCTATGATGTCCAAAACTGTTGGAGGTTGCTATGATTGACTACATGCGTAAATCTTGGTGATGATTGAGTTGTTGAATGAGGATTGCCAAGATTGCCACCTTTTAAAGGAGGTTGCTGGCAAGTTGATAGTTATCTAGGTTGGTAGAAGCTTTCGCTTACAAGTGCAAAGATTCCTAGCTTGGGAACCTTTGTATAAGTATTGGCCCCTCCAAAAGTTCCTATTCTTGATTCATGCATGGCTATGCTGATGCGGAGTGATCCCTGCTTCTGGTTTTGCATGTGGATGATGACTCGTGTATGCATGCTATGATGCATTATTCTGTCGTGCATGTAAGCATTGATGGAGAGCGATCCCCTTACATGCTTTTGATGAGTCGTTCTATTGCAACAGCTTATGTTACCGAGTTAGGTGTAGTCCCATCCTAACTGAACGTAGTCGAGAACGCAATAGTGCATGATCACACTACACAGCTATTAACTGGAGTGGGTCAACAGGCATGCACAAGCCTATTGTTCATGTAGTAGAGAGTATTTTTGAGCTCCAAGGTCCATTCCCCCCATGGACCTAAATGGTAGAATGGAATCTGGCTTATACAAGCGGAGAAAATATTCAATGTTGAATCCATGAATTTTTTAGGGAAAATTCCCTGATTCCTTGCAGGCTCCTCTGATTTCAAAACCGACTATGCCAGCTTGACCAAAGGAAAAGTGTAGTGATCGTTACCATTGAGAGGAAGAAGGGAAATTTTTTTATTTATCTTTTATATGCGTGAGATGAAAGCCTTTGATCACATGAATAGATGACTGTATTCTCCCAGCTATCTGGTGGGTCGCGTGGTGGATTTAGAAGAGATTGGTTCATTTATAATTTTTTGGAATTATGTGCACCCTCCATTGAGGAATAAGTCAGTCCACAAGAACAAGAACAATTGACAGAAATTTCTAACCAAATATGGCATATTATGGTCCTTAATTTCGTGAAAATATTTAGTATAATGAAGGGAAGTAGTTTTCTTTCTATGTTTCCATTTCTAAAATAGAAGTTCCATTTTCCTTTCTCAGAAATGGATACAAAATCTACCCACTCGGCTACATATAACTGAACATCAACATTTTTGTCATACAAGGTCACTTTGCCAAATCAAAAGCCCCCATCAAGTTCTGGTTCCACTTCTCAGATGTGCACAAGGTGCTCGTTAGGCATCTTGTTACAAAGTTAGGAACGAGGATGGGACATAAACGTGGGACTCATTCCATGGGGATAGTGGACTCAGAATGAGAATTGCCCTCACCTACACCCGCTCCCTTTCTGATGCAGGAGCATTTTTAGATCTTAGATTACAGATAAGGTGAGCGGGAGAAGCGTGAAAAACTATGATTTGTTTCACAGCAAAGGTGAAATGCCTTGATAGTTTTATAAATGTTGGCCTAAAAACTGTCCTAAGAGGTGATTCTAGTCCGTGCAGCAGATATGTTCACAACGAACGTTGCTGTTGTACAGCCTGGTCGACCTTTTCAGTGGAGTGTGCTTCTGAGCCTGCCGGAGTGTGTTTCTGAGCCTGCCGGAGTGTGCTTCTGAGCCTGTTACGGACAGCACCAGCGGCACACAACGGGAACTGGAAGTCGCAGGCTGCAGCAGCACGTACAATCAGCTCCCTATCGCAGTCGGCGGACCGTTAAGCTTCAGCTAACCGGGCGACCGTCGCCGGAGGCCCTTACCAGTCGCCATGGCAGGCGTGGTCTGCAACTTGGCACAGAGCTGCCTGCAAGGGCCACAGCCTTTTGTGACCGTTTGCATGCGGCGGTTTCATCCACCTCCACCACCGTCCACGCATTGGTCGACGTCTACGAGGCCTGCTGACGTGGCACGCCGACGGTGCCCTTCTGCCCGCCAAGGCCGCCGAGCTATTGCAGAATGTCGAGCTTTTGTGCAAGTTCGCGAGTGCCCCGTCGTTGCCCACGCGTTCCCAGGAGGAAGTTTCCAACTTGCACAGGAACAAGACCGGGACGATGGACGAGGGTACAGTGCATCACAGGCCCATCCCGGTGCGTCGAAGTGCGTTGCCACTAGATCGAGAGAATCTGCCACCACGTCAGCACCAGCGCGACAACCTGCCGCCATGTCAGCTTCATCAGGATGCAACCTGAACTCGCATTCCCATGGAACGAAGCCAGATGAGGAAGAGGCTGGAGAACGCGGCTTCTCTCGCAGGTCGGTGGCGCAGACCGCTCTGGCGCTCGTTCTCGCGCACGCCCTCCCCCTGCCGTTTGCTGGCGTGGCGGCTGCAGCGGAGGAGGAGTCGTCGGGCTTCGTGAAGAGAGCGCTGAGCAGGTGCGTGTCGTCTCTCTTTCTTGAGAGTGCAGAAGCCTTGAGGGGCAGCATGGCTCGACATTCTGTTTCTAAGGACTTTGAACGTTTGTTTCTGCCCGCTGTGCTTTGGCGGCTAAGACACAGCCGGCTCGCTACCAAGCCCAGAGTTTTCGCCTTGGTGACATGCATGTCAATCGTGCGGTTGTACCTGATTGTGTGTCCCTCACTCCTCTGCCGCCGCCTCCTGAGTTTTGCCTCATGGTGGTGTCGGGGCTGTAAGGCTGATGCGGTTAAATTCGATGGATGACATTAGCAGTGGATGACAAGCGAAAGATGTCCGTGACACGAACGGACCTGAGGATGCATGACGAGTGAGGATGAAACCCTGAATATGACAAGAGGGGGGTGCAATGCAACCCCGATAGCCAGATGTGAGAGTGAAATTCGAAGTCAGCTTGGCGCAAAACGACCTAGCACAAGGGACTAAGTGTGACGTAAAGATGTAGCCTATGTCTCTGAGTACATCTAGCTACCATTAGCCCAGAGCCACCTGCTAAGGTGGGCAATACGCAGCGCGCCGCTGTAGGCACATTGCCGCTGCTGCTTTTGCTCTGTGCATAGTCTAGTCGCCTTGCGACTCTGCTCAGGTGGTGTTGTCTTGGTCCCGCTACAAGGACGGGTATGCCGCCAGATTTGTCTCGTTGTGGCGACCGAGCCACCAGTACAATGCCTTTGTCCTTGCGCGATTACCGGAGGCTGGGCTGGCGGGGTCTGTTGCTGGGGGAAGATGTTTCATGGATCTCAGAGCCGAGTGCGCAGGGAGGTGCGATCCCAAGAGGTGAACTGCCGAGNTTTTGCAAAATGTCTAAGAAACATTTTGCCGAGCTGCTGCCTGTGAAACGTAACGACTAATCTCTTCGCGTGCACAGCAGCCGACTCCTTTCGGGCTTGCTCCGGCTTGCGTAGACTTTCTTTGATTTCTTTGGGTTTGCTCACACTCGCTTGGGCTCGCATGGGCTTGCTCGGCCTTCTCGAGATTGCTTGGACTGCTTGGGCTTGCACTGGCTTGCTCAGGCTTGCTTGCCCGGGCTTCGCCCGACTTGCCCAGGCTCGCTTACACTCGCTTGGGCTTGCTCTGGTTGCCTGCACGTGCTCCTCTCCACTCTGGCCTGCTCGTGCTTGCTCTTGTAGGCTCGGGTTTTGCTCAGGCCTGCTCAGCTTTGTTCGGGCTTGCTCGGTTCCGCTCCAGCTTGCTCTGGCTGTCTCTGGCGTGCCTGGTCTTGTGCTTGCCAGGGCTTGCTCGAGCCTGCTTGAGCTTGCTCGGGCTTGCCCTGGCTTGCTTGGGCCTGCTGGTACTGACCTTCTGTTGCGTGGTGCAAGTCTAGACCTGCTTGGGCTGGCTTGGGCTTGCTCAGAAACTCTTGGGCTTCCTGTGGCTTGCTGGGACTTCCTCGGCCCTGCTTGGGCCTGCTTGGGCCTGCTTGGGCCTGCTTGGGCCTGCTAGGACTTGCTTGGGCTTGCTGGGGCTCGCATGGGCCGGCTCCCGTGCGTTCGCTCGATTTGCCATCGGGCAGCATGTGCTTAACCAGGATAGCTTATGAGTACTCGGGCTTGCTCAAGCTTGTGCGGGCTCGTTCGGATTTGCTCGTCCTGGCTTGGGCTGGCCTGGCCTCCCTCAGCTGCGCTCAGAATCGCTCAGGCTCATTTGGTTTTGCACAGGCTCGTTCGGTTTTGCACAGGCTCGTTCGGTTTTGCACAGGCTCGTTCGGATTTGCTCGTCCTGGCTTGGGCTGGCCTGGCCTCCCTCAGCTGCGCTCAGCATCGCTCAGGCTCATTTGGTTTTGCACAGGCTCGTTCGGACTTGCACAGGCTCGTTCGGTTTTGCAGACTCGTTCTGGCTCACTCTGGCTGTCTTGGGGTTGATTGGGCTCGCTCCAGCTTGCTGAGGCTTGCTTGGGCCTTCTCGGGCGGAGTCAGTCTTGCTTAGGCCTGCTCTCGCTTGCTCTCGCTTGATCGGGCCTTTTCGGGATTTCTGAGACTTGCTTGGGGTCACTCTAATTTGCTGGGTTGTGCCTGTGCTTGCCTGAGCTTCCTCACGCTTGCTCGGACTTGCACGGTCTTGATCAAGCTTGGCTGCGCTTGCTCCGGCCTGTTCGGCCTTGCGTGGGCTTGCTGGGATCGCTCTGGCGTGCCCCCCGTCTTGTTCGAGCCTTCTCTGACTTGCTTGTGCGTTGACCTTCTTGTTCGGGTTTTCTTGGGCTTGCTAGGCTTGCTTGGGCATGCTTGCTTGTGCAGACTTGCTTTAGCTCACTCACTTTGTTTCGAGCTTCCTTGAGCTTTCTCAGGCTTACTCTGACATGCTCTGCTTTGTGTCACCTTCCCTTGTGCTTGTGTGCAACTGCACAGTTCAGAAGTGTACAGTTCAGAACTGTGTAGTTCGAAACTTCGCAGACTCTTTTGGGCTTCCGAAGGCCTGCGCCTTCTTATGCAGACTAGCTCAGGCTTGCTCGGGCGGCCTCGGACTTGCCCATTCTTGTTTGAGTTCGCTCGGGAATGCATAGGCTTGCTTGGGCTAGTTGGGGCTTGCTTGGGCTAGTTGGGGCTTGCTCGGGCTTGTCCGGTGTTTCTTGGGCCTGTTCAGCTTCTTCCTTGGTGCAGGTAGTGTGTGCTTGCAGTCTGATCTGGAACCGGGACCCACACGGGTTGATCTCCCATTTGCACCCTGATGTGTGCACACCAGATGCACCTCTGCTCCTCTCCTTCTTCTGTTGTTTTGCCCTCGTACTTCCCTCGTTCACTTCAAGTGCACTGCAATTTGTTCTCTTTTACTTTGTCTGATGCTGCCCTCCTCATTCACGCCTTGGTCATCTCCGTGCAGATACATCAAGAAGAAGAAGTTGGGGCCTCTAGAAGATTACGTCCCTGGTGTCGTCCTCACTGCAGCTCAACTAGAAGAAGTGCAACGAGTCATCAACGACAGCTCGGCCTCCCTCGTCGAGCTCAACATGGCGCGCAACTTCCTCCGCTCGGGCCCGGCTGCAACCTTCCGAACAGATGTGAGAGCCGTTGCGCAATACGCCGCAGAGTCGCAGGCAGCCGGAGGATTTGAACTCGAGACTCCCGGCCTGTCGCGAACTCCAGTTGAGGACGCAGAGAGTTGTCTACAGGCGTTGGTGAGGCTGGACACCCTGATGCGGGCGGCGGTCCTAGAGGAAGATCTTGAGGGAAAGAGGGAGGCAATGAAGGAGACTGTTCGGAGAGCCCTAGACTTGCTTGACGGGCTTCTACTCACTCTNTGAGAGCCGTTGCGCAATACGCCGCAGAGTCGCAGGCAGCCGGAGGATTTGAACTCGAGACTCCCGGCCTGTCGCGAACTCCAGTTGAGGACGCAGAGAGTTGTCTACAGGCGTTGGTGAGGCTGGACACCCTGATGCGGGCGGCGGTCCTAGAGGAAGATCTCGAGGGAAAGAGGGAGGCAATGAAGGAGACTGTTCGGGGAGCCCTATACTTGCTTGACGGGCTTCTACTCACTCTGCCAGAGTCGGTGTTGCAACGGAGCGGTGACCTCGCAGTTGCTTCTGAAGCATCTCCCTGAAGTGCTTGTCGTGCTGTAGACAGTGCCTCTTTTAAGTTTTCCTCACCACTTGGTGCCATGGCTGCAGCTGTTGCTGGTGCAAGGGAAACCTACCTGTCTCTCGCAACCTTGCTCCTGGTGCCACTGATGTGACGGATGTTCGAGAGCCAGCCACTAGCACGTGCAAGATTTCAGTGGACGATGCTAGTGCAACCCTGCAACCTCTCTAGCCAAGTGAAGCCTGTTGCGGTCAAGTTGGGAACGTCAACCCAACCCATCTGGCTGAAAGGTCTAGCCCAATACATTGCAAGTAATGTTCATCACAAGCATCTTCATATTTAAGGTGTCTGAAACCATGTCCTACCTTGTGCTTAAAAGAATGTGTGCCCCCGTGTTCAAAACAATCAAGTTGCATACTCCGTTGTCTAATCACTGACTGGTCCTGTGGACCTGGACCTGTGGGTTGAATTCCAAAGCGAATAAAAGAAAGCCACCCCTCTATTACCAAGTTATCCATGACCAAGTTATCTTGAGAAAGTGTGAACACAATAGTGAACACAACAGCGATAAAAGTGAACACATCAGTGTTTTCTTACCACCCTCTTGTTGCATGTACAGCAAGTTGGTGATGACACGGAAGAACTTGTAGCGAGTTCCAGATCAACTGGGGAAGCAACTGTAGGTAGCCTTGAATGCTAAGCTAGCAGGCAAGCAAGTAAGCAGCAAGCAAGTAGCTGGCGACAGGTGAAACCATGGATCGGGGACAAGCTCAAACTAGAGAGAGTGAGAGTGAACACAGTTAGGTGAGTAACGAGAGAGCGAAGTGATAAGAGCCGGTTGACCGGGCCACCCACGCGAACCACTCGACGTGGGGCCTGGCCGCCACCCAGGGATCGAACCTGGCCCTGGAGCGAGCGAGCTCCAGGCGGTTTCTCACGTGTCGGTATAAACCAACATGTGGTCCCGAGGGATCAGCAACCCAGTGCACTACGCTAGAAGCATGCAAGAGTGTAGGAAATCTGTCATGCCACAATCATGCATGTGAGCAAATGTATCCCCCATTTTGGCATGTGCCATCATCACTAAACTGAGACTTGTCATGAGAACAGCGTTGGTGCTGTGGTCACCACCCTGCAACTTGATGGTGTCACCACCATTGCGCGCCCCATGCTGCGTCACAGTCTTGCACCGATGAGTCTCACTCAAGATCAATCACCTGCAGTGGTGAGGTGTGTGTGTGTGTGTGTGCACAGAGACAAGAGGGCAATTGCGTGTGTCATGACCATAACCAACAGCAACGACACCTAGCCTTGCCCCTGATGCTGACCGTTGACCTGGCTGTCCGATCGACAATCCACCCGGCCATTCAAACGACTGCGATTGGTCAACGGCTCGTTCATCAGTGGCATAGAAAGAGACAGGCTCAACCATTCTTTCAACTAATGATTCACAATTGACTTCGTGCAATCTGATTGTCAGGAACTTTCAATTAGATGGAGGATCATCGGGGCCAAAGCTCGTGGTCAAAGTAAAAACGGAGAAAGAATGTTGTGACACCTCGCGACTGGCGTTACCGTACTGATTCTTACTTTCACTCAAATTCTCAATTGGATTTTAGTGGTACTAACTTTCACCCAAAAACAGGACGTCTTCAATTCTGGGCAGCGTCTCCTATCCTCTCTCATAAAATGAGGAGGAGAACTGACTTTCACCCATCGTTTACGTCCTTGAGGGCGTACATCGTCGTGTCCCACCTTTTGAGCCAGAACAACAAGCAACTGTCATGTTGCTGCCGAGTCGGTTATGCCAAAAGAAACGAACCTTGCACGTCTATGGGCGTGGTGACCACTTTCGAGGCAGTGAATGAGTCATTGGACCAGAATTTTAAGAATGCAATTAATGGAAAAACAATAGGCAGAATACATTTGTCCAACTTGAATTCCAAAGGTGTTTCTCCCATTCGGTGGAAATTTATTTAGGGCACACATGGGCGAATTGAAATGATTATTTTGAGCGAAAGTCAAAGTCAGTACGGTACTTGGTGGGTCGAAAATGCGTTTTTTGTGAGACAGTCGCATGGATTAGCCAAAGCCATTGGTGCTTTTATGGACGCAGAACACCTCAAACTGGATCATAGATATGTGAGAGGAGCAAAGACCAAAGTGGATGACCTCGCCTAATAAATAGCCTGCGCCTGCGCCTACAAAACGCGCCTACGCCTACAAAGCCCGTGCCAGCGCCTGCAAAGCCCGTGCCTGCGCCTACAACGCTTGCACCTGCGCCTACAACGCTTACGCAAGCGCTTACAACGCCTGCGCCTGCACCTCCAAAGCCCGCACCTGCATTTACAAAGCCAGCGCCTGCCCCTACAAATCCCGCGCCTGCACCTACAAAGCACGCGCCTGTGCCTGCAAAACACACGCCTGCACCTACAAAGCTCGCGTCTGCACCTACAAAGCCCGCGCCTTTGCCTACAAAGCCTGCGCCTGCACCTACAAAGCCCGCGCTTGCGCCTACAAATGTCGCGCCTGCGCCTACAAAGCCTGCATCGGCACCAACAAATCCCGCGCTTCTGCCTGTGCCTGCGCCTACAACACCTGCCCCTGTGCCCACAAAGCTCGCTCCTTTGCCTACAACACCCACGCCTGCGCCTACAATGCCCATCCCTGTGACTACCACACCCGCGCCTGCGCCTACAGTGCCCACGACTGCGCCTACAAAGCCCCCGCCTGAGCCTACAAAGCCCGCGCCTGCCACTACAAAGCCCGCACGTGCGCCTACAAAGCCCGCGCCTCTGCCTACAAAGCTCGTGCCTGCGCCTACAAAGCCTGTGTCTGCGTCTACAATGCACGTGCCTGCACCTACAATGCCCGTGCCTACGCCTATAATGACCGCGCCTGCGCCTATAATGCCCGCGCCTGCGCCTAAAATGCCCGCACCTGTGCCTACAAAGCCGGTGCCTATGCCTACAAAGCCCACGCCTACGCCTAAAATGCCTGCGCCTGCGCCTATGAAGCCCGCGCCTACGCCTACAAAGCCCAAGCCTGCACCTACGAAGCCCGCGATTGTGCCTACAAAGCATACGCCTGTGATTACAAAGCCCGCGCCTACGCATACAAAACGTGTGCCTGCGCCTACAAAGCCCACGCCTGAGCCTACAAAGCCCACTCTTGGACCAACAAAGAGCGCGCCTGCGCCTACAAAGCCTGTGCCTGCGCCCACAAAGCCTGCGCCTGCACCTACAAAGTCCGTGCCTGCCCTACAAAGCCCGCGCCTGCGCCTACAAAGCCTATACCAGCGCCTACAATGCCCGCACCTACGCCTACCAAGCTCGAGCCTGTGCCTACAAAGGCGCGCCTGTGCCTACAAAGCCCGCGCCTGCGCCTACAAAGCCCGCGCATGCTCCTACAAAGCCAGCGCTTGCGCCTACAAAGCCCATGTCTGCACCCACAAAGCCAGCGCTTCCGCCTACAAAACCCGCACCTGCACTTGCAAAGCCTACGCCTACACACCTTGCATGTGTGCCTAAAAAGCCCGCATATGCGCCAACAAAGCCCACACCTGCACCTACAAAGCCCGCGCCTGCGCATACAAAGACTGTGCCTGCGCCTAGAAAGTCCGCGCCTACTCTTACAAAGCCCGTACCTGCGCCTACGAAGCCCACGCATGCGCCTACAAAGCCCGCACCTGGACCAACAAGGACAGCGCCTGCACCTACAAAGCATGTGCCTGCGCCTATCATCCCGTGCCTGTGCCAACAAAGCCCGCGCCTGCGCCTACAACACCTGCGCTTGCGCTTACAATGCCCGTGTCTGCACCTACAATGCCGTGCCTACACCTACGAAGCCCGCGCTTGCACCTACAAAGCTCGCGCCTGTGCGTACAAATCCCACACCTACGCCTACAACGCACGCGCCTGTGCCTACGATACCCATGACTATGCCTACAATGCCCATGCGTGCGTGTGCAACGCCTGCACCTGCGCCTAAAATGCCCGCGCCTGTGCCTACAAATCTTGGGTATGCGCCTACAGAGACCGCGCCTGTGCCTACAAAGCTTGCTCATGTGCCTACAAAGTCCGCGCTTGTGCTTACAAGACCTGTGCTTGTGCCGAGAAAGCCCGCGCCTGCGCCAACAAAGCCCGCGCCTCCGCCTACAAAGCCCGCACTTGCGCCTACAAAGCCGTTGCCTTCGCCTACGAAGTCCACGCCTGCGCCTATAGAGGCGACGCCGGCGCCTACAAAGCCCGCGCCTGCGGCTACAAAGCCTGCACATGTGCCTACATCGCTTGTGCCTGCGCCTACAAAGTCCACGCCTGCACCTACAAAGCCCGCACGTGCACCTCCAAAGCCCACGCATGCGCCTACAAAACCAGCACCTGCGCCTACAATGCCCACGCCTGCACCCAGAAAGCACACGCCTGTGCCTGCAAAACCCACGCCTGCATCGACAAAGCCCGCGCCTGCGCCTTTAAAGCCCGGGCCTGCGCCTACAAAGCCCAAAATTACACGTACAAAGCCCGTGCGTGTGCCTACAAAGCCCGCGCCTGCACCTGCGGAGCGCGCGCTTGCGCCTACAAAGCCCGTGCCTACACCTACAAAGCTCGTGCAGAATCCACACTCGATGATGAGTGTATGAAAAAGTGACTTTCTGCATGCAAGCATTCTCCACAAAGAATCCACATGAATGCATGTCAGCAAAGCGCACATGTACATTCCTTCACTTCAACAGTCCACGTTCACTAGTTTGTTCACTTCCCAAGACACTTGTTGACACATTGTTTCACGGGTGAGGCAATTGGTCATATATGGTACCTACAAAGCCTACGCCTGCGCCTACAATGCACGCTCCTGCACCTACAATGCCTGTCCCTATGCCTACAATTTACCACGCCTGCACTTACAATGCTCGTGCCTGTGCCTACAATGCCTGTCCCTATGCCTACAGTTTACCACGCCTGCACTTACAATGCTCGTGCCTGTGCCTACAATGCCTGTCCCTATGCCTACAATTTACCACGCCTGCACTTACAATGCTCGTGCCTGTGCCTACAATGCCTGTCCCTATGCCTACAGTTTACCACGCCTGCACTTACAATGCTCGTGCCTGTGCCTACAAAGCCCGCGCATGTGCCTACGAAGCCTACGCCTGTGCCTACTAATCCTGCGGCTACACCTCCATTGCCAGCGCCTGGGCATACATTGCCCACGCTTTCACCTACAAAGCCCGTGCCTTCACCTATAAAGCCTGCACCTGCACCTACAAAGCGTGCTCCTGCGCCTACAAAGCCTGCGCCTGTGCATACAAAGCACGCACCTATGCCTAGAAAGCCCGCTCTTGCGCTTACAAAGCCCGCGCCTGCTCCTACAAAGCCCACACATTCACCTACAAAGCCTGTGTTGGAATATTGAAGTCAACATTGACATACGCCCCTCGGATAATCTGAGATCCCAATAAGGTTCAGGTTCAGGACCGAACCACCACGAACGACCTCGCCAACGGATTGTTGGTCACGATCGAGGACCCAGAGGCGAGCCGCCCCTAATAAGCTGCAACCACGACGCAACCGTGTTCGGCTAACGGAAAAGAAGCCGTTGCTTTTGGTTTTGTCCTGTTCTGCACTATATTCTCGAGGATGTCCATTCCCTCAAAGTTAACCAGAAAAGTTCTTCCCATCCTGTTCCCCTTTTTGGTTCTGCGGCTTCGCCGCCGTGTCTTCGCTCTGCTCCCACCTCGCATACCTTGCATTCGCCAGCCACTCTCAGCGCTCAGCTCTTCGCTCCGTCACTCTCGCTCCTTCGCTTAGCACTTGCTGACCATCACTCACCTCGCTCTCGCTCTCTCTCACCAGTTCCTGTCTGCCTCACGTGCTTGGAACCTCGGCCTCCCTCAAGCTCTGCGAGTAACTCCTCGGGACCGCTCTCTCTTCTGTCACTCCGCTGACGTACTCGTGCATGTTCCGTTGCTTCTGCTTGCTTCTGCTATTGCCGTCCTCACTCCTGCATTCTTCTGACAGCCTGCACCTGGACCAACAAGGCTAGCGCCTGCGCCTGCAAAGCATGTGCCCATGCCTACAAAGCCCGCGCCTAGGCCAAAAACCCCGCGCCTGCGCCTACAACACCCACGCCTGCACCCACAATGCCTGCACCCACAATGAGATTCATCGTCTCGCCGCCGAACGCAAGGCAAACGCACGCCGACAGACCAAAGACACGGCCATGGATGAAGCTGAATGCCTCCCCGTTGAGCCGACCATCAAAGAGCTCATCAATCAGGTTTGCTCATCCAAGGAGGTGATAAACAAGATTGCGGCTGCAATCTGCACCAACTCCAAGAAGGCTTCTAAAACCCCGGAACCTACGGGCCCCAAACCTGAAAACAAGGGTAAGACCAATGGCGCCAAGGCCAACAAGCCACACTCAAAGGGTAAGAAGGCTCCAAAGCCCGGGAAAACTCCCAAGGGCGCAAAAGGCACCAAAGTTTCCAAGAACAAGGTCACCAAGTTCCATATGAAGCAAGGAAAGAAGAAGAGTGGAAAAAACGGGTCAGGCCGCGAAAGCGGCTACAACTTCTAGATGGTGACCCTCATGAATTGGCTCTGTTTTATTTCTCACAAAAATCAGCAAGTCAGGAATCACCAACAGAGGTGTACACAACCTGTCCTCTCGCTGCCTAACCTCGGATGAACTCTCTCTTCTCGGCTTGGGTCTCAACTACGTCATAAGACCCAAGTCTGCCCCCCTTCCCAGGCTCATTCCTTCTTTTCATGAACAGTTTTGCAAAGTGCATTTGACATGGCTGTTTCGCCACTCTACTCAAATTGATGACAATGAGCCTAGGTTTCGGATTCCAAACCCATCATGGATGCCTCCACAGGCACCAAGGGAACTGGAAGACGAGTTTGATGATCTCTTGACACATTTGAATGAGGCACTTGTCTTGCACAGACCAAAAAACAGGAGAGTCCTGTCTCCTAGATTGTGGACTGCCTTGAGGTCATTGAAAAATGACACTAACATTGTCACCAAGGCAGTTGATAAAAATCTCAGCATAGTCATCCTGAACCGTTCTGCATACATTGCAGGTTGTCTCTCACACCTGCATGATACGGCTACCTACGTCAAAGAGGACTGCTACCCCAAACAGGTACTCGAAGACCTCCTGCTCATCAAACAGCTCCACTCATCGTCCAACATCATCTCTCCCTCTCTCTGGTCATTCTTCCTCCAACAGCCAAAACAAGGATGGCGCCTGGCTGCTGTTTACACCATTACAAAGGTACACAAGAATCCCCCAGTGGGACGACCAATTGCGGCGTACGACGACTGGATCACTACAAATGTGTCTCAATGGTTAGACTCAGAACTGCAGCCGGTTGTTAAGAAACAAGCCACCTACCTCAAAGATAGCATCTCACTGCTACTTGAGCTAGAAGAGCTACGCCTCTCCCAAGAGGTATTTCTTGCATCCTACGACGTTGTGGCCCTCTACCCCAGCTTCCCTATCTCGAAGGCCATCAGCTACATCCGAGAACTCCTCCACCAAGCTCATCATCCAAAACCTCCAGTCGTGCTTCAACTCCTCTCATGGGTCATGCATAACTGTTTTGTTGAGTTCATGGGCGAAACAAATAGACAAGTCAAGGGCACAGCTATGGGTACACCTGTAGCACCAGCCTTTGCCATCTTGTTTATGAGTTTTCTAGACAAAGAGGTCGAAAGAGCCACGTCTAGGACCCCACTCCTCCATCGCCGTTACATCGACGATGGTCTCATTATTTGGAGCGGGAGCCGCACCAGTCTTCTTGCTTTTCTTCACTGCTTCAACACATTGGACGACAACATCCGGCTCACGTGGGACATTTCACCCACGAAAGTCAGCTTCCTTGATCTGAAGATTTTCAAAGGTGACAGGTTCTCTTGAGAAGGGCTTTTGAATATAGCAACACACAAAAAACCCCTCAACCTGTACTTGTATTTGCCTTACAGCAGCTACCATCCTCGGAGCTGCCTTCAGGCATTTATATCTTCAGAGCTGAGCAGGTATCTCATTTGATCATCCTCAGCCGTAGACTTCATGTCTCTAAGAATAGCGTTCTTCGAGCGCCTAAGAGCATGTGGCTATCCTTGGAAGTTCCTCGTTCCTCTGTTCGACCAAGTCCGTCACACTCAGCGGGTTTCAAAACTCACTTTGCTTCGACAACGGCTTCAACAAAAAAGTCACGGTAAGAAAAAGGTTTTAGTCCTTAAAGCCCTTCGAACACCATTCTCAGAAGGTCTACGCTTGGGCTCTTATTTCAAGAGACTCGCGCAACGCCTCGGAGAATATAATCCTCAGGTGTTCTCTTCCAGAGTTATTTTGGCCTGGAGACTACCGCGTAGACTTAGAAGCTACCTAGTGTCCTCCAGAATTAAAATGGACACTGCTTAGACCATTTAGACCGGTCGCTTGGTCAGCCACCACCCCACCCCCCGTTTTTTCTCCCGCTGGTTGGTACTAAAGTAGCACGATGTGAGTTCTTTCAGTATGACACTGACGAAGGCCATTTGGCCGAAACATGTTTGTCATGTTTTTCTCACACTTGTCTACCGCCCTCCAGCCACAAACTCTCTACTAATTTTGCAAATCGTACCCCTCGCAGCACTGAGATGCCTTCCGAACTTCATGCAAACCCCGGACCTACACGTACAAAGCCCGCGCCTGCACCTACAAAACCCACGCCTACACTGAGAAAGCCCGCGCCTGCGCCTACAAGTCCTGCACCTACAATCCCCGCTCTTGCACCTGCAAACCCCGTACCTGCGCGTACGAAGCCCGCACCTGCGCCTTACAAGCCCGCGTCCGCGCATGAAAAGCCCACGCCTGCGCCTACAAAGCCCGCGCATGCGCCCACAAAGCCCGCACGTGTGCCTACGAAGCCCGCACCTGCGCCTACAAACCCCGCATCTCCACAAACAAAGCCCGCGCCTGCGCTTGCAATGCCCGCGCCTGCGCCTGCAAAGTGCACGGCTGGGCCAAAGCCCGCGCCTGCGCCTACAAAGCCCGCACCTGCGCCTTCAAAGCCCGGGCCTGCGCCTACAAAGCCCGCGTTTGTGCCTACAAAGCTTGTGCTTGCGCCTACTAAGCCTCTGCCTGCGCCTGCAATGCTCGCGCCTACGCCTACAATGCCCACGCCTGCGCCTACAAAAGCCACGCTTGGACCTACAAAGCTCGCGCCTTCGCTTACAAAGCCCTTGCCTGCACCTACAAAGCCCGCGCCTGCGCCGACAAAGCCTGTCCCTGCGCCTAAAAAGCCTGTGCCTTTGCCTACAAAGCGCATGCCTACCATGCTTGCGCCTGTGCCTACCAAGCTCAAGCCTGCTCCTACAAAGCCGTGCCTCTGCCTACAAAGCCCGCGCCTGCGCCTACGAAGCCCACGCCTGCGCCTAGAAAGGCAGCGCCTGTGCCTACAAAGCCCACGTATGCACCTACAGAGCCAGTGCTTGCGCCTACAAAACCTGCGCCTACACCTACAATGCCTGCGTGTACAAAGCCCGAGTCTGTGACTAAGAAGCCCGCGCCTACGGCCACAAAGCCCGCGCCTACGCCTACGAAGCCTGCGCCTGCACCTGCGAAGCCTGCGATTGCGCCTACGAAGCTTACGCCTATGAATATAAAGCCCGCGCCTACGCATACAAAACCTGCACCTGAACCTACAAAGCCCACGCCTGCGCCTACAAAGCCCATGCTTGGACCTACAAAGCCCGCGCCTGCGCCTACAAAGCCCGTGCCTGCACCTACAATGCCCGCACCTGCACCTACAAAGGCCGTGCCTGCCCTACCTGCGCCTGCGCCTACGAAGCCCACGCATGCGCCTACAAAGCCCGCGCCTGGACCAACAAGGACAGCGCCTGCACCTGCAAAGCATGTGCCTGCACCTGTAAAGCCCGTGCATCTGCCAACAAAGCCTGTGCCTGCGCCTACAACACCCGCGCTTGCGCCTACAATGCCCGTGCCTGCACCTACAACGCCCACGCTTGCGCGTACAACACCCGCGCCTGTGCGTACAACGCCGCGCCTACACCTACAAAGCCCGTGCCTTTGCCTACAAAGCCTGCGCCTGCACCTACAAATCACGCGCCTGCGCCTACAAATCCCACACCTACACCTACAATGCGTGTGCCTGTGCCTCCAACACCCACGCCTACGCCTACAATTTCCGTGCGTGCGCGTGCAACGCCCGTACCTGCGTCTAAAACGCCCGCTCCTGTGCCTACAAAGCCCGGGTCTGCGCCTACAAAGACCGCGCCTGTGCCTATAAAGCCCGCGCCTGTGCCTACAAAGCCTGCGCTTGCGCCTACGAAGCCCACGCATGCGCCTATGAAGCCCGCGCCTCCGGCTACAAAGCCCGTTTTTGCGCCTACGAAGCCCGCGACTGCGCCTATAGAGCCATGCCCGTGCCTACAAAGCCCACGCCTGTGGCTACAAAGCCCGCGCTTGCGCCTACATAGCTTGCGCCTGCGCCTACAAAGTCCACGCCTGTAGCTACAAAGCCCGCGCGTGCACCTCCAAAGCTCGCGCGTGCGCATACAAAGCCAGTGCCTGCGCCTACAAAGCCCACGCCTGCACCTGCAAAGCACGTGCCTATGCCTGCAAAACCCACGCCTGCACCTATACAGCCCGCGCCTACGCCTACAAAGCCCGCGCCTGTGCCTACAAAGTCCGCGCCTGCACCTGCAGAGCCTGCGCCTGCACCTACAAAGCTCGTGCAAAATTCACACACTTGATGATGAGTGTATGAAAAAGTGTCTTTCTACATGCACACATTCTCCACGAAGAATCCACATGAATGCATGTCAGCAAAGCGCACATGTACATTCCTTGTGTAAAATGAAAACTATAATGAACTTCATGTTATATGTTGCAATTTCTGTAAACATTCCACGTTCACTAGTTTGTTCACTTACCAATACACTTCCTGATACATTGTTTCACGGGCGAGGCAATTGGTCATATATGGTACCTACAAAGCCTGCGCCTGTGCCTACAAAGCCCGCGGCTGTGCCTACGAAGCCTGCGCCTGCACCTACTAATCCTACGGCTACGCCAACATTGCCCGCGCCTGGGCATACATTGCCCACGCTTGCTCCTACAAAGCCCGTGCCTTCACCTATAAAGCCCGCGCCTGCACCTACACAGCCTGCACCTGTGCCTACAATGCCCGCGTCTGCGCCCACAAAGCCTGCGCCTGCGCCTACAAAGCCCGTGCCTGCGCATGCAAAGCACGTGCCTGCGCCTAGAAATCCCGCTCCTGCGCTTGCAAAGCCCGCGCCTGTGCCTACAAAGCCCACGCATGCGCCTACAAAGCCTGCACCTGGACCAACAAGGCTAGCGCAAGCGCCTGCAAAGCATGTGCCAACGCCTACAAAGCCCGCCTGGGCCAAAAAAGCCCGCGCCTACAACACCCACGCCTGTGCCCACAATGCCCCCGCCTGCGTCTACAACACTGACGCCTCCACCTACAATGCCCGCGCCTGCACCTTCAACGCCCGTGCCTGCGCCTACAACGCCAGCTCCTATGCCTACAAAGCCCGCACCTTTGCCTGCAAAGCCTGTCCTTGCATCTACAGCTCGCGCCTGCGCCTACAAAGCTCGCACCTGCACCTACAACGGCCGCGCCTGTGCCCACAACACCCGCGCCTATGCCTACAATTCCCGTACCTTTGCCTGCAACGCTCGCACCTACACCTCAAATGCCCGCGCCTGTACCTACAAAGCCTGCGCCTGCGCCTACAAAGCCCGTGCCTGCGCCTAAAATGCCCGCGCCTGCGCCTGCAAAGCCCAGGCATGCGCCTAAAAAGCATGCGCATGTGCCTACAATGCAGGCGCCTGCGCCTACAATGCCCGCGACTGCACCTACAAGGACCACACCTCATCTCCAAAGCCCGCACCTACGCCTACAAAGCTTGCGACTGCACCTACAAAGCCCGCTCCTAAGCCTCAAATATTGCGCCTTCGCCTACAGAGTGCGCGCCACGCCTACGCCTACAAAGCCTGCGCATGCACCTACAAAGCCTCTTTCTGCACCTAAAAAGCCAATGATTGTACCTACAAAGCCGACGCCTGTGACTACCAAGCCCGCGGATGTGCCTCTCATGCCTGAGCCTGCACCTACAAAGCCATGCCAGTGCCTACAAAGTCCGCACCTGAGCCTAAAAAGCCCGTACCTTTGCCTACAAACCCAGCACCTGTGCCTGCAAAGCCCTGACCTACACCAACAAAGCCCGCGCCTGCGCCTACAAAACCCATGCCTGCACCGACAAAGCCCGCGCCTGCGCCTACAAGTCCTGCGCCTACAAAGCCCGCTCTTGCACCTGCAAACCCCGTACCTGCGCATACGAAGCCCGCACCTGCGCCTTACAAGCCCACGCCCGCGCATGAAAAGACCACGCCTGCGCCTACAAAGCCCGTGCCTGCGTCCACAAAGCCCGCACGTGCGCCTACGAAGCCCGCACCTGCGCCTACAAACCCCGCACCTCCACAAACAAAGCCAGCACCTGCACTTGCAACGCCCGCACCTGCGCCTACAAAGTGCACGCCTAGGCCAACAAAGCCCGCGCCTGCACCTACAAAGCCCGCGCCTGTGCCTTCAAAGCCCGGGCCTGCGCCTACAAAGCCCACGTTTGTGTCTACAAAGCCTGCGCTTGTGCCTACAATGCACATGCCTGCACCTCCAATTCCCGCACCTACGCCTGCAGTTTACCACGCCTGGACCTACAATGCCCGTGCTTGTGCCTACAAAGCCCACGCCTGTGCCTACAGAGCGTGCGCCTGCGCCTACTAAGCCTCTGCCTGCGCCTACAATGCCCACGCCTGCGCCTACAAAACCCACGCTTGGACCTACAAAGCTCGCGCCTTCGCCTACAAAGCCCTTGCCTGCGTCTACGAAGCCTGCACCTGCACCTACAAAGCCCGAGCCTGCCCGACAAAGCCCGCGCCTGCGCCTACAAAGCCTGTCCCTGCGCCTAAAAAGCCCGTGCTTTTGCCTACGAAGCCCATGCCTGCGCCTACCATGCTCGCGCCTCTGCCTACCAAGCTCAAGCCTGCTCCTACAAAGCCGTGCCTGTGCCTACAAAGCCCGCGCCTGTGCCTACGAAGCCCACGCCTGCGCCTAGAAAGGCAGCGCCTGTGCTTACAAAGCCCGCGTATGCACCTACAGAGCCAGTGCTTGCGCCTACAAAACCCGCGCCTACACCTACAAAGCCTGGGTGTACAAAGCCCATGCTTGTGCCTAAAAAGCCCGCACCTACGCCTAGAAATCCCACAGAGGTGCCTACGTAGCCAGCTCCTGCGCCTGCGCCTACAAAGCCTGCGCCTGTGCATACAGAGCCCGCGCCTGCGCCTACAAAGCCCGCGCCTGCGCCTACGAAGCCCACGCATGTGCCTACAAAGCCCGCACCTGGACCAATATGGCCAACGCCTGTGCCTGGAAAGCATGTGCCTGCACCTTCAAGCCTGCTCCTGGGCCAACAAAGCCCGCGCCTGAGCCTACAACACCCGCGCCTGCGGGCACAATGCCCGCGCTTGCGCCTGCAGCGCCCACACATGCGCCTACAATTTACCACGCGTGGACCTACAATGCCCGTGCTTGTGCCTACAAAGCCCGTGCATGCGCCTGCGCCTTCTATGCATGCGCTTGTGCCTACAATGCTTGCGCCTATGCCTATTATGCCCACGCTTGCGCCTACAAAACCCATGCTTGGACCTACAAAGCTAGCACCTGTACCTACAAAGCCATTTCCTGTGCCTACAAAGCCCGTACCTACACCTATAAACCCCGCGCCTGCCCTACAAAGCCCGCGCCTGCGCCTACAAAGCATGTCCCTGCGCCTATGAAGCCCGTGCCTGCGCCTACAAAGCCCGTGCCTACGCCTACCATGCTCGTGCCTGTGCCTACCAAGCTCAAGTCTACGCCTACAAAGCCATGCCTATGCCTATAAGGCCCGTGCCTGTGCCTATTAAGCCCGCGCCTGTGCCTACAAAGGCAGCACCTGCGCCTAGAAAGCCCGTGCATGCACCTACAAAGCCAACACTTACGCCTACAAAACCCGCACTTGCACCTACGAAGCCTGGACGTACGAAGCCTGCGCCTGTGCCTAAAAAGCCCCTGCTTGTGCCTACAAAGCCTACACATGCACCTACGTAGCCAGCGCCTGCGCCCACAAAACCTGCGTCTGCGCATACAAAGCCCGCGCCTGCGCCTACAAAGCCTGCACTTGTGCCTAGAAATGCCGCGCCTGCGCCTACGAAGCCCACGCATGCACGTACAAAGCCCGCACCTGGACCAACAAGGCCAGCGCCTGTGCCTGCAAGGCATGTGCCTGTGCCTATTAAGCCTGCGCCTGGGCCAACAAAGCTTGCGCCTGCGCGTACAACACCCGCGCCTGCGCCTACAATGCCCGCATCTGCTCCTACAGAGCCTGCGCCTGCGCCTACAGCACCCGTGCTTGCACCTACGACACCCGCGCCTATGCTCACAAAGCCCGCGCCTACGCCTACAAAGCCTGTGCCTGCACCCAAAAATCTCGTGCCTGCGCCTACAAACCCCACACCTGCGCCTACTACGCCCGCGCCTGTGCCTACAACGCCCACGCCTTCGCCTACAATGCCCGTGCTTGCGTCTGTAATGCCCGCACCTACGCCTATAACGCCCGCGCATGTGCCTGCAAAGCCTGCGCCTGTGCCTACAAAGCCCGCACCTGTGCATACAAAGCCCGCGCCTGTGCATACAAAGCCCGCGCCTGTGCCTGCAAAGAACCGCGCCTGCGCCTACAAAGCGCGTGCCTGTGCCTATAATGCACATGCCTGTGCCTACAATAACTGCAACTGTGCCTACAAGGACCAAGCCTTTGCCTCCAATGCCCGCACCTGTGCCTACAAAGCCTGTGGCTGCTTGTACAATGCTCGCGCTTGTACCTACAAAGCCCGCGTCCGCGCCTACGGAGCGCGCGCCTGTGCCTAAAAAGCATGCGCCTGCGCCTACAAAGCTTGCGCATGCATCTACAAAACCCGCGCCTACGCCTACAAAGGTTGTGCCTGTGCCTACAAAGCCTGTCCGTGCACCTAAAAAGGCCGTGCCTGCACCCACAAAGCCGGCGCCTGCACCTACAAAGCCCGCACCTGCGCTTACAATGCCCGAACCTGCGCCTACAATGCCCACGCCTGCACCTACAATGCCCGTGCTTGCGCCTACAATGCCCGCACATGTGCCTACAACGCCCGTGCCAGCGCCTTCAAATCTTGCGCCTGCGCTTGCAAAGCTCGCACCTGTGCCTACGAAGCCCGCGCCTGTGCCTCCAAATCCCGCGCCTACGCGTACAAAGCGTGCGCCCGTGCCTACAATGCACGCGCCTGTGCCTACAATAACCGGAACTCCGCTTATAAGGACCACGCCTGTGCCTACAGTGCCCGCGCCTACACCTACAAAGCCTGCGACTGCATCTACAAAGCCCGCACGTGCACCTATAAAGCCTGCGCTTGCACATGCGGAGCGCGCGCCTGCACCTTCAAAGCATGCGCGTGCGCCTAAAAAGCATGTGCCTGCACCTACAAAGCCCGTGCCTGCACCTTCAAAGCCCGTGCCTGCGCCTAAAAAGCCAGTCCCTGCACCTAAAGAGCATGGGCCTGCGCCTACAAAGCCAGTGCCTATGCCTACAAAGCCGGCGCTTGTGCCTACCAAGGTCGAGCCTGCACCTACAAAGCCCACCGCTTTGTATACAGAGCTCGCGGTTGCGCCTACATAGTCAGCGCCAACGCCCACAAAGCCCGTGCTTGTGCCTACAATGTCCCCGCCTGCGCCTTAAAAGCCCGCACCTGCACCTACAAAGCCAGCGCCTGCTCATTCAAAGCCCACACCTGCACCTACAAAGCCCACGTCTGCGCCTGCAAAACACGTGCCTGCACCAACAAAGCCCTCGCCTTTGCCTACGAATCCCTTGCCTGCACCTATGGAGTCCGCGCCTGCACCCACAAACCCCGTACCTTCGCTTACGAAGCCCGTGCGTGCACCTACAAAGCCCACCGCTGCGCATACGAAGCCCGCGTCTGCGCCTGCAAAGCCCGCGCCTGTGCCCACAAAGCTCGCGCTTGCGCCTGCAAAGCCCGCGCCTGCGCTTACAATACCGGCGCCTGTGCCTGCAAAGCCTGCACTTGCGCGTGCAAAGCCCGCGCCTGCGCCTATAAAGCCTGCGCCTGGGCCAACAAAGCCCGCGCCTGCACCTACAATACTCGCGCCTGCGCCTACAGTTCCCACAAGTGCGCCTACAATGTCCACGCCTGCACCTAGAACGCCCGCGCTTGCGACTACAACGCCCGTGCCTGCACCTACAATGCACACGCCAGCGCCTACTAAACCCGCGCCTGTGCCTACAAAGCCCGGGCCCACGCCTACAAAGCCTGCGCCTGTGCGTACAAAGTCTGTGCCTGCGCCTACAATACATGGGCCTGTACCTACAATGCCCACGCCTACGTCTACAATTTACCACGCCTGCACATACAACGCGCGCACCTGTGCCTACAAAGCCCACGTCTGCGCCTACAAAGCCTGCGCCTGCGCCTACAAAGCCTGCGCCTGCGCCTACAGAGCCTTCGCCTGTGCATACAAAGCCTATGCCTATGTCTACGAAGCCCGTGCCTGTGCCTACAAAGCCCACGACTGCGCCTTCAAACCCCGCGCCTTCACCTAGAAAGCCCGCACCTGCACTAACAAAGCCCGTGCCTGCGCCTACAGTGCCCGCGCATGCGCCTACATTGCCCATGCCTGCGCTTACAACGCCGGCGTTTGCGCCTATTATGCCCGCGCCTGCGCTTACAAAGCCTGCGCCTGTGCCTACAGAGCCCGGGCCTACGCTTACAAAGCGCCTACCCCTTACAATGCCCGCGTCTACGCCTACAAAGCCCGCATCTGCACTTGGAAAGCGCGCGCGTGCCGCACAAAGCCCATGTTTGCACCTACAAAGCCCACGCCTGCACCTACAAAGCATGTGCATGCACCTACAAAGCCCACGCCTGCGCCTACAAAGCCTGCGCCTGCACCTACAAAGCCCGCGCCTATGCCTAGAATGCCTGCGCCTGTACCTAAAGAGCACGTGCATTTGTTTACAAACCACGCACCTCCGCCGCCAAAGCCCGTGCCTGCGCCTATAGAGCCCGCGCCTGTGCATGCGAAGCCAGCGCCCACGCCTTCGCCTACAAAGCCCACGCATGTACGTACAAATCCCGTGCCTGTGCCTACGAAGCCCGCGCCTGGACCTACAAAGCCCACGCCTGCATCTAGAAAGCCAGCGCCTGCGCCTACAAAGCCCGTGCCTGCGCCTACAAAGCCCACGCTTGCGCTTACAAAGCACGCGCTTGTGCCTACAGAGCCTGCGCCTACGCCTACAAAGCGCACTCTTGCACCTACAAAGCCCGCTTCTGCGCGTACAAAGCCCATGCATGCGTCTACAAAGCCTGTGCCTTTGCCTACAAAGCCTGCGCCTGCGCCTACAAAGCCTGTGCCTGCGCCTACAAAGCCTGCGCCTGCGCCTACAATGCATGCGCCTATGCCAACAATGCCCGCGCCTATGCCTACAAAGCCCACGTCCGCGCCTACCAAGCCTGCGCCTGCGCCTATGAAGCCCGCGCATGCGCCTACAGAGCCCGCACCTGAGCCTAATAATCTGCGCCTGCGTCTACAAAGCCCATGCCCGTGCCTACAAAGCCCGTGCCTGCGCCTAGACAGCCTGCGCCTAGACAGCCTGCGCCTACGCCTTCGAAGCCCACGCCTGCACGTGCAAAGCCAGCGCCTGCGCCTGCAAAGCCCGCGCCTGCACCTACAAAACATGCGTCTGGGCCAACAAAGCCCGTGCCTTTGCCTACAACTCCTGCGCCTGCGCCTATAGTGCCCGCTTTTGCACCTACAACGCCCACGCCAGCACCTACAACGTCTGCGTCTGCGCCTACAACACCCACGCCTGCACCTACAACTCCCGTGCCTGCACGTACAAAGCCCGCGCCTGCACCTACAAAGCCCATGCCTGTGCCTACAAAGCCCGGGCTTGCGCCTACACAGCCCGTGCCTGCGCCTACATACCCGCGCCTGTGCCTATAGTGCACGCACCTGCAGCAACAATGCCTGCGCCTGCGCCAACAATAACTACACCTGCACCAACATTGCATGCATCTGCACCTACAAAGCCTGCACCTTTGCCTACGAAGCCCGTGCCTGCGCCTAAGAAGCCCATGCCTGCACCTACAAAGCCTGCACATTTACCAAAAAAGCCGGTGCCTGCAAATGCAAAGCCCTTGCCTGCGCCTACAAAGCCCACGTATGAACCAACAAAGCCCGTGCTTGCACCTACAATACCCGTGCTTGCTCCTAAAACGCCCACGCTTGCGCCTACAATGCCTACGCCTGCACCTACAACGCCCGCGCCTGTGACTACAGTGCCCGTGCCTGCGCCTCCAATGCCCGCGCCTGCGCCTACAAAGCCCACATCTGCGCCTATAAAGCCCGTGCCTGCACGTACAATGCACGCGCTTGTACCTAATATTACCACGCCTGCACCTACAATGCCCGCGCCTGCGCCTGCAAAGCCCGCGCCTACGCCTACAAAGCCTATGCCTGCACCTACAAAGCCTGCGCTTGCACCTATGGAGCCCGTGCCTATGCCTACAAAGCCTGCGCATGCATCTACAAAGCCCGTACCCGTGCCTACAAAGCCCGCGCCTGCGCCTTTAAAGCCTGTGGCTGTGCCTACGAAGCCCGCGCCAGTACCTACAAAGCCCACGCTTGTGCCTACAAAGCCCGCACCTGCACCAACAAAGCCCACACCTGCACCTCCAAAGCCCACGCCTGCGCCTTCAAAGCCTATGCGTGGGCCAACAAAGCCCGCGTCTGCACCTACAACACCCGTGCCTGCGCCTACAGTGCCGGTGCCTGCGCCTACACTGCCGGCGCATGCGCCCACAACGCCCACGCCTGCGCCTACAACGCCCGCGCCTGCGCCTACAACGCCCGCGCTTGCGCATACAATGCCCTCGCCTGCTGTCAGAATAATGCAGGTGCTTCTGTGGAGTGGCACAGTCACAAGGAAGAGCGCTTAAGTGAGTGGTAGAAGCACGAGCAGGAGCGGAGCGGAAGCAGCAACGAAAAGCGGAACTGAATTGAAAGGGAAAGGGAAATAGTCTGGATGTGGCACGAAGGTGCGGGCACTAAAGGGAGAAGGAGCTTTGTTGTGAACAAAGCACTTGAAGTGAAGACTAGAAGCTTCTTTGTTGGTGCGGCCTTGATGAGGTAAGAATGACATCAGCAAGGAAAGACTGGATGCAGTGCAAGAGCATGTGCGCTAAGTGGTGATGCAAGCAGACGAAACTGGAGGCAGCCCAAAGGGCGAGCCATCCATTTGCCTCGAGAGGCAGATGGATTGATTACTAGAGTGATGCAAATAGTTAGGATCCTAGCCTAGTGCTCTTCGTTGAGCGGGCACAAGAGCATGGTGGCGACTCGGGCGGCGAGGGAGAGAGGCGCTGCAAGTATGATAATAAACATGGCTTTGCTAGTCGTACTCATAGAGGAGTGTCATGCGCGAAAGCGGTCTCTGTAGGTGCGTTTTCCTTAACTGTTGTTGCATGAAGTCGTTGGCTTGTTCTTGGCGAGGTTTGCACAATGGTTATTCACGAGACCGTTGGACCTTGGTCGGATTTCTCTGGAGATGAACCTGCATTGTCACCCTTTATTTTCTTGTATGTTGCACCCCTCGAAGCGATCTCCGAGATGTGGT
The DNA here is from genome assembly GCA_023375785.1 of Penium margaritaceum. Lineage (NCBI taxonomy): Eukaryota > Viridiplantae > Streptophyta > Zygnematophyceae > Desmidiales > Peniaceae > Penium > Penium margaritaceum. The sequence continues at coordinate 5,949 of SZWC01012391.1, read as the reverse complement.
AAGGTCAACAGAGGAAGGGGTGGCAGCAGTAGTGAGGGAGCATGTGGTCATCAGTGAGGGGGTAGTTTCAGTAAGTGGAGGTATGCAGTAAGGCAGTTCAGTCTTGGCGTAGGAAGCAGAGCGGTTCCGATCACACACCCATGTGGCTCTTGGGCTGAGGCCGTGCTTGGGTTTTGGCAGGTTGTGTGTAGTCACAACTCTGCGGAGACACGCCGTCCATATTTGAGAGATGAATTGGTGATCTTTCATAAATCTGTCAGCTTCCTTCAGTAGGCGGTTCGCAGGGTTTCTGCTGTAGGCTGAGGCTGAGGTGAGAAGTGTTTCGTTTTGCATGCAGTAGTTAGTAAGAAAGGTTTGTAGCGGTGGATGTGCAGTGTTGCTGAGGATGAGACGGGGCGTTCTGTCAGAGTGCTTGGTCTGTTGCTATAACCAGTCTCTCAGTGCAGGGACGGCTCCTGCAAACTTACGAAGGGAGAGAGTAGTGTAGTGCTGAGAGAACTGGTCATGGATGAAGAGGACGTGGCTATGGCGAACAGTGGAATATGCGGGTGGGGACTGAATGAGTGTAATGGACAAGGAGTCAAAGCTGTAGAGGGAGGCATGAGAGGACCGAGGTAAAGGAGAGGACGCGGTGTAGATCTCAAAACCATACTTCTTGGATCCAATCTCAGCCACAGGCTCAACTACTCCCAACCTGACACCATTGCTAGGAGTAGGATTAGTAGAAGCAGGGACAAAAGGGGAAGATGATCTTTCCACATTGTTCATTGGCGTTGAACGCCATCTTAAGCTTCCCATCCTGTTGTAGTAGCGCTGGCGACGTTCTTTTGCCCAGATGGATTGCTCGCTGTAGGATCTGCCAGGGTTCTGGTCCAACCATTCATCTGTAGCGCGATGATCACAGACATTGGGCAGGTGGTTGCGTCGGCCGCACTTGGTTCCCTTCAGAGGACCATGGAAAATGGTGTAGGAGCAGGCAGGGAAGTGGTTGATGATGCGGTTGTCAGTAGTGACGGCCATGGATTTAAAATGATTGGTGGAGATTGTGGTTTCACGTGCTTGCTTGGCGGCATAGTCTTGTTCTACTGCCATGATTTTGGGACTGGTGGTGACAATGGTTAGTTGATCGACATGCAGTTGGAGGAGAATTTGGAGGAAAATGTCATACTTACCAAGAAGGCCAAAGATAATGCCAGTACAGACGACAGCTGGAGGGAGGTCTATTTTCATTTCCTTGAGGTCGCGTGCGATGGTGGTGACGGCGGCGATGTAGCTGCCCATATTGGTGTGGGCAAAGAAAGGCACAGAAAATAGTGACATGATCTTGATGCCGCAGGCCGTGGAGGTGTTGGTGTTGAAGCAATCTTCAAGTTCCTTCTAGACCTCTCGGAGCTGAGTGTACTGATGTCTTTATGCAGGTCAAGAGAGGATTTGACCATGATAGTCCTGAGGGAGGTGATGTTGGCGATGTTCTAGGCGATGCGGGTGATGCCAGATGTTGCAGCAGGAGTTCTAGCAGGAGTTGCAGATGCAGTTGTAATGGTGCTAGCAGGGGCGACAGATGAGGAAGCATTGTTGGGAGGAGGATTTGGATTGAACACGGCTCCACCGGGGGGGTTTCTCCCTGCAGCGGCTACAGAGGCATCATGTGGTTCTACTCAAGTGTCAGAGTTGGTAAGGAGGTCACTGAGAGTGACTACTTCAACCTTTTGAGTACCAAAAGAAGAGGGACACCGAATATCTCCACAGCTTGTAGTTTTTAGTCCCGTCAAGCTTCACCGTGAGCTTGGGGAGACCAGACAGTGAGGGTGGAGGCCATGGTGAGGAAGTACGTGAGGCTTAATTAGGTGCTATAGTCGATAAGGAAAGAGGAGGCACTTGCAGATGATCCTGAACAGAGGGAGGATAGAAAGTTGCAGATGGTCGAGGAGGATTGAGAGCTCTTTTCAAGAGAAGGTGGCGCGAGACGGCGGCTCGAGGTAGTGTTGAGGCAGATGATTGATTTTGATGATGATGAACAAAGAACTGAGGAGGATGATGGGTGACCGAAGCGAAGATGTGGAGAGACAAAGAATGATGAGTAGTGTTTCTGGACGCAGTGATGAATCCTCGTGCACGAGAGTGTCAAAAACACGAATTGGAAAGGAACGGAAGCTTGCAGATGAAAAGAATTGTGGGTGCAGGGGCAAGCCACGTGCGCAAAGTCACCAAGATTCAGTGGAATGGTGTTGCCATAGCACCTTAGTCAGAAGGGGCGCTCCCACCGCTGGTCTTCTAACTACCACTTTTCTCAAGATGGAAACTTTGAACGCTTTGCAGATGAATGCGGCCGGAAGATGGCGAACACGAGAAAACCAGATGTGTCACCTGTGCTCTGATGCCATGTAAAGAAACTACAGGTGCTTCTATGGATGGGCACGGTCACAAGGACGAGCGCTTAAGTGCGTGGCAGAAGCACGAGCAGGAGCGGAGCGGCAGCAACGGCGGAAAGTGAAACTGAAGTGGAAGGAAAAGGGGAACAGTCTAGGTGTGACACAAAGGTACAAGAACCAAAGGGAGAAGGATCTCCATTGCAAACGCAACAGTTGAAGTGAAGACTAGAAGCTTCCTTATTGGTGCAGGAGTTGATGAGGTAAGAATGACATCAGCGAGGAAAGACTGGGTGCAGTGCAAGAGCACGGGCGTTGGGAGGAGGCCATGCGAGCAGACAGAACTGGAGGAGGCCCAGAGGACGAGCCTCGAGAGGAATCCAAATGGATTGATTACTAGAGTGATGCAAGTAAATAGTTAGGATCCTAGCCTAGCGTGCTTCGTCGGGCGGACACAAGAGTATGGTGGCGACTTGGGTGGAGAGGGAGAGAGGCGCCGTGAGACCACAATAGGAAATCGGGCTTTGCTAGCCGTAAGATAGAAGAGTGTCGCAGGAGCGATCTCCGCAGGTGCGTTTGCCTTGACCTTTGTTGCACAAAGCCATTGGTTTCTTCTTGGCGAGGTTTGCACGATGTCGGCCGCGAGACCGCTAGACCTTGGTCGGGGTTCTTCAGATGAGAACCTGCACTATCACTCTTTATTTTCCCAGAGGCTGCACCCCTCGAAGTGATCTCCAAGATAATCTCTGACACCTGCGCCTACAAAGCACGCGCCTGCGCCTACAAAGCCCACGCTTGTGCCTCAAAAGCCCACGCCTGTGCCTACAAATTCAGCGCCTGTACCTAAAAAACTCACGTCTGCGCCTACAATGCATGCGCCTACGCCTACAATAGCTACACCTATACCTACATGACCATGCATGTACCTACAATGCCCGTGCCTGTGCCTACAAAACCCGAGCCTGCGCGTACATCTTTAAAGCCCATGCCTTTGCCTACAAAAGCTGCGTTTGCACCTACAACGCCTGCACCTGCGCCTAGAAATCCCGCACATGCACCTGCAAAGCTCGCGTGTGCGCCTACAAAGCCCGTGCTTGCACCTACAAAACCCGGGCCTGCGCCTATAAAGCCCGTGCCTGCGTGTACAAATATCGCGCCTGCGCTTGCAAAGCCTGCACCTACGCATACAAGAACTGCGCCTAGGCCTGCATAGCCCGCACCTGCGCCTACAAAGCTCGAGCCTAAGCCTACAAAGCCTACGCCTGCGCCTACGAAGCCTGCGCCTGCGACTACAGAGCCTGCGGCTATGCCTACAAAGCCCGCGCCTTTGCCTATAAAACCCACACTTGCGCCTACAAAGATCGCGCCTGCACCTACAGAGCCCGCACATGCGCCTAAAAATCCCGTGCCTTTGCCTACAAAGCTCGCTCCTGCGCCTAAAAAGCCCGTGCCTGTGCGTACAAAGCCTGTGCCTGTGCTTACAAAGCCCGTGCCTGTGCCTACAGAGCCTGTGCTTGCGCTTACAAAGCCCGTACCTATGCCTGCAACGTCCACGCCTGCACATGAAAAGCTTACGCCTACGCCTACAAAGCCCGCGCCTATCCCTACAAAACTCGCGCCTGCGCCTACAAAGCTAGTGCCTTCACTTACAAAGCTCGCACCTGCACATATGAAGCCCGCGCATACGCCTACAAAACCCATGCCTACACCAATAAAGCCCACGCTTGCACCTACAAAGCCTGCGCCAGCACCCACAAAGCCTGCACCTGCGCCTATGAAACTCGCACCTGAGCCTACAAACCCCGCGCTTGCACAGACAAAGCTCGCGGCTGCGCCTATAAAGCTCGTGCCTGCGCATACAAAGCTCGTGTCTGCACCAAAGAAGCCCATGCTTGCGCCTACAAAGCCCGAAGCTGAACCAACAAAGCCTGCGCCTGCACCTCCAAAGCCCGCGCTTGCACCTACAAAGCCTGCGCTTGGGCCAACAAAGCCCGCGCCTGTACCTACAATACCCGCGCCTACGCCTAGTGTACATGTGCCTGCGCCTACAATGACCAGGCCTACGCCTACAACGCCTGCGCCTGCACATACAATGCCCGTACCTGTGCCTACAATGCCCGCGCCTGCACCTACGAAGCCCACACTTGCGCCTACAAAGCCCGTGCCTGCGCCTATAGAGCCTGGTCCTGCACCTACAAAGCCCGTGTTTGCACCTACAACGCCCGCACCTATGACTACAGTGCACACGCCTGCGCCTACAACATCCGCACCTGCGCCTACAATGACCACGCATGCACCAACAATGCCTGCGCTTGCGCCAACTAAGCCTGCGCCTGCGCCTAAAAAGCCTGTGCCTGCCCCTACAAAGCCCGTGCCTGTGCCTACAAAGCCCGCGCCTGTGCCTACAAAGCCCGTGCCTGTGCCTACAAAGCCTATGCTTGCACCTACAAAGCCCGCGCCTGCCTCGACAAATCCCTCGCTTGTGCCTACAAAGCTCGCTTTTGCACATACAAAGCTCGTGCCTGCACCTACAAAGCCCGTGCATTTGCCTACAAAGCTTGCGCCTACGCCTACAAATCCTGCACCTACGCCTACAAAGCCTGTGCCTGCGCCTATAAAGCCCGCACCTGTGCCTACAAAGCCAACGCCTCCACCTACAAAGTCCACGCCTGCACCTCAAAGCCCGTGCCTGCTCCTACAAAGCCTGCGCCCGTGCCTACAAAGCCCGTGCCTACGGCTACAAAGCCCATGCCTGAACCTAAAAAGCCCGTGCCTGTGCCTACAAAGCCCGCGCCTGCGCCTACAAAGCCCGCGCTTGCGCGTATAAAGCCGGTGTGTGCCCTTACAAAGCCCACACCTGTGCATACAAAGCCTGTCCTTGTTCCTTAAAAATCCGTGCGTGTGCCTACAAAGCCCGTGCCTGCGCCTATCAAGCCCGTTCCTGCGCCTACCAAGCTCGAGCTGCACCTAGGAAGCCACGCCTGTGCCTGCAAAGATCTTGCCTACGTCTAAAAAGCCCGCGCCTGTGCCTACACAGCCAGCGCCAGCGCCAGCGCCTACAAAGCCTGCACATGCACCTACAATGCTCGCGCCCACGCCTGCAAAACATGTCCATGTGCCCAAAAAGCCCGTTCCTGTGCCTAAAAGGCACGCATCTCGGCCATCAAAGCCTTCTCCTGTGCCTACAACACCCGCACCTGTACCTACAGTGCCCGCGCCTACATCGACAACCCCCACGCCTGCACATATAACGCCCGCGCCTGTGCATTTGATGCCCGTGCTACGCCTACAATGCCCACGCCTGCACCTACAAAGCCCACACCTGCGCCTACAAAGCCCGCGCCCGCGCCTACAAAGACCCGGCCTGCGCCTACAAAGCCCACGCTTGCTCCTACAAAACCCGCACCTGCGCCTACAAAGCTCGCGCCTGCACCTACAAGCCCCGCACATGAGCAAGAGAGAGAGAGAGATAGAGAGAGAGAGAGAGAGAGAGAGAGAGAGAGAGAGAGAGAGAGAGAGAGAGAGAGAGAGAGAGAGAGAGAGAGAGAGAGAGAGAGAGAGAGAGAGAGAGAGAGAGAGA
>SZWC01012390.1:54053-64946 GCA_023375785.1 Penium margaritaceum | reverse complement strand
TGGTCAGAAACACAGTGGTCAGAAACACACTGGTCAGAAACACAGTGGTCAGAAAACCACTGGTCTGAAACACACTGGTCAGAAACACACTGATCAGAAACACACTTGTCATAAACACAGTGGTGAGGAACACAGTGGTCAGAAACACTATGGTCAGAAACACAGTGGTCAGAAACACAGTGGTCAGAAACACACTTGTCAGAAACACACTGGTCAGAGACACGGTAGTAAGAAACACATTGCTCAGAAACACACTTGTCAGAAACACAGTGGTCAGAAACACAGTGGTCAGAAACACACTGGTCAGAAACACAGTGGTCAGAAACAAAGTGGTCAGGAACACAGTGGTAAAAAACACTGTGGTCAGAAACACATAGGTCAGAAACACAGTGGTTAGAAACACACTAGTCAGAAACACACAGGTCAGATACACACTGGTCAGAGACATAGTGGTCAGAAACACAGTGGTTAGAAACTCAGTGGTCAGAAACACACTGGTCAGAAACACACTGGTCAGAAACAGAGTGGTCAGAAACACACTGGTCAGAAACACACTGGTCTGAAACACACTGGTCAGAAACACTCTGGTCAGAAACACAGTGGTCAGAAACACACTGGTCAGATACACAGTGGTCAGAAACTCAGCGGTCAGAAACACACTGGTCAGAAACACACTGGTCAGAAACACATTATTCAGAAACATTATGGTCAGAAACACTGTGGTCAGAAACACAGTGGTCAGAAACACACTTGTCAGAAACACACTGGTCAGAAACACAGTGGTAAGAAACACACTGGTCAGAAACACATTGGTCAGAAACACAGTGCTCAGAAACACAGTGGTCAGAAACACAGTGGTCAGAAACACAGTGGTCAGAAACACACTGGTCAGAAACACAGTGGTCCAGAACACACTGGTCAGAAACACAGTGGTCAGAAACACAGTGGTCAGAAACACAGTGGTAAAAAACACTGTGCTCAGAAACACAGTGGTCAGAAACACAGTGGTCAAAAACACACTGGTCAGAAACACACTGGTCAGAAACACAGTGGTCAGAAACACTCTGGTCAGAAACACAGTGGTCAGAAACACTCTGGTCAGAAACACAGTGGTCAGAAACACTCTGGTCAGAAACACAGTGGTCAGAAACACTCTGGTCAGAAACACAGTGGTCAGAAACACTCTGGTCAGAAACACAGTGGTCAGAAACACTCTGGTCAGAAACACAGTGGTCAGAAACACTCTGGTCAGAAACACAGTGGTCAGAAACACTCTGGTCAGAAACACAGTGGTCAGAAACACTCTGGTCAGAAACACAGTGGTCAGAAACACTCTGGTCAGAAACACAGTGGTCAGAAACACTCTGGTCAGAAACACAGTGGTCAGAAACACTCTGGTCAGAAACACAGTGGTCAGAAACACTCTGGTCAGAAACACAGTGGTCAGAAACACTCTGGTCAGAAACACAGTGGTCAGAAACACTCTGGTCAGAAACACAGTGGTCAGAAACACTCTGGTCAGAAACACAGTGGTCAGAAACACTCTGGTCAGAAACACAGTGGTCAGAAACACTGGTCAGAAACACACTGGTCAGAAACACAGTGGTCAGAAACACGGTGGTCAGAAACACACTGGTCAGAAACACAGTGGTCAGAAACACAGTGGTCCGAAAGACATTGGTCAGGAACACGCTGGTCAGAAACACACTGGTCAGAAACACACTTGTCAGAAACACACTGGTCAGAAACACTGGTCAGAAACACACTGGGCAGAAACACAGTGGTCAGAAACACAGTGAGCAGAAACACACTGGTGAGAAACAAACTGGTCAGGAACACACTGGTCAGAAACACAGTGGTCAGAAACACAGTGGTGAGAAACACCGTGGTCAGAAACACAATAATCAGAAACACAGTGGTCAGAAACAAAGTGGTCTGAAACACACTGGTCAGAAACACAGTGGTCAGAAACACACAAGTCAGAAACACACTGGTCAGAAACACACTGGTCAGAAACACAGTGGTGAGAAACACTGTGGTCAGAAAGACAGTGGTCAGAAACACAGTGGTCAGAAACACCCTGGTCAGAAACACACTATTCCGAAACACAGTGGTCAGAAACACTGTACTCAGAAACCACTGGTCAGAAACACACTGGTCAGAAACACAATGGTCAGAAACTCAGTGGTCAGAAACACACTGGTCAGAAACTCAGTGGTCAGAAACACACTATTCCGAAACACAGTGGTCAGAAACACTGTAGTCAGAAACCACTGGTCAGAAACCACTGGTCAGAAACACACTGGTCAGAAACATAGTGGTCAGAAACACACTGGTCAGAAACACACTGGTCAGAAACACAGTGGTCAGAAACACACTGGTCAGAAACACACTGGTCAGAAACACAGTGGTCAGAAACACACTGGTCAAAAACACACTGGTCAGAAACACACTGTTCAGAAACACACTTGTCAGAAACACACTGGTCAGAAACACAGTAGTCAGAAACACAATGGTCAGAAACCCAGTGGTCAGAAACACACTGGTCAGGAAGACACTGGAAAGAAATACAGTGGTCAGGAACACACTGGTGAGAAACACACTGGTCAGAAACACAGTTGTCAGAAACACAGTGGTCAGACACACAGTGGTCCAAAACACAGTGGTCAGAAATACACTGGTCAGAAATACACTGGTCAGAAACACACTTATCAGAAACACACACGTCACAAACACAGTGGTCAAAAACACAGTGGTCAGAAACATTGTGGTCAGAAACACAGTGGTCAGAAACACACTTGTTAGACACACACAGGTCGGAAACACAGTGGTCAGAAACATACTGGTCCGAAACACACTCCTCAGAAACACTTTGGTCAGAAAAACAGTGGTCAGAAACACAGTGGTCAGAAACACAGTGGTCAGAAACGCACTGGTCAGAAACACACTGATTAGAAATACACTGGTCAAAAAGACAGTGGTCAGAAACACACTGGTCACAAACACACTGGTCAGAAACACACTGGTCAGAAAAACAGTGGTCAGAAACACACTGGTCAGAAACACAGTGGTCAGAAACACACTGGTCAGAAACACGCTTGTCAGAAACACACTTGTCAGAAACACACTGGTCAGAAACACAGTGGTCAGAAACACACTCGTCATAAACACACTGGTCAGAAACACAGTGGTCAGAAACACAGTGGTCAGAAACACAGTGGTCAGAAACACAGTGGTCAGAAAGACACTGGTCATAAACACAGTGGTCAGAAACACACTGGTCAGAAACACAGTGGTCAGAAACACAGTGGTCAGAAACACAGTGGTCAGAAACACAGTGGTCAGAAAGACACTGGTCATAAACACAGTGGTCAGAAACACACTGGTCAGAAACACAGTTGTCAGAAACACAGTGGTCAGAAACACAGTGGTCAGAAACACACTGGTCAGAAACACAGTGGTCCGAAACACACTGGTCAGAAACACAGTGGTCAGGAACACAGTGGTCAGAAACACAGTGGTCAGAAACACACTGGTCAGAAACACAGTGGTCAGAAACACACTGGTCAGAAACACACTGGTCAGAAACACAGTGGTCAGAAACACACTGGTCAGAAACACACTGGTCAGAAACACACTGGTCAGAAACACACTGGTCAGAAACACGGTGGTCAGAAACAGAGTGTTCAGAAACACATCAGTCAGAAACACAGTGGTCCAAAACACACAGGCTAGAAACACAGTGGTCAGAAACACAGTGGTAAAAAACACTGTGCTCAGAAACACAGTGGTCAGAAACACAGTGGTCAGAAACACACTGGTCAGAAACACACTGGTCAGAAACACTGTGGTCAGAAACACACTGGTCAGAAACACAGTGGTAAAAAACACTGTGCTCAGAAACACAGTGGTCAGAAACACAGTGGTCAGAAACACACTGGTCAGAAACACACTGGTCAGAAACACTGTGGTCAGAAACACACTGGTCAGAAACACACTGGTCATAAACACACTAGTCAGAAACACACTGGTCAGAAACACACTGGTCAGAAACACACTGGTCAGAAACACGGTGGTCAGAAACAGAGTGTTCAGAAACACATCAGTCAGAAACACAGTGGTCCAAAACACACAAGCTAGAAACACAGTGGTCAGAAACACACTGGTCAGAAACACACTGGTCAGAAACACACTGGTCAGAAACACGGTGGTCAGAAACAGAGTGTTCAGAAACACATCAGTCAGAAACACAGTGGTCCAAAACACACAAGCTAGAAACACAGTGGTCAGAAACACAGTGGTAAAAAACACTGTGCTCAGAAACACAGTGGTCAGAAACACAGTGGTGAGAAACACACTGGTCAGAAATACACTGGTCAGAAACACTGTGGTCAGAAACACACTGGTCAGAAACACAGTGGTCAGAAACACAGTGGTAAGAAACACACTGGACAGAAACATAGTGGGCAGAAACACAGTGGTCAGAAACACATTGGTTAGAAACGCAGTGGTCAGAAACACAGTGGTCAGAAACAAACTGCTCAGAAACACACTGGTCAGAAACACAGTGGTCAGAAACAACATGGTCAGAAACACAGTGGTCAGAAATACTGTTCAGAAACACACTTGTCAGAAACACAGTGGGCAGAAACACAGTGGTCAGAAACACATTGGTCAGAAACACAGTGGTCAGGAACACACTGGTCCGAAACACAGTGGTCAGAAACACAGTGGTCAGAAACACAGTGGTCAGGAACACACTGGTCCGAAACACAGTGGTCAGAAACACAGTGGTCAGAAACACAGTGGTCAGGAACCTAGAAACACAGTGCACAGTGGTCAGAAACACAGTGGTCAGGAACACACTGGTCAGAAACACAGTGGTCAGAAACACAATGGTCAGAAACACACTGGTCAGAAACACAGTGGTCAGAAACACAGTGGTCAGAAACACACTGGTCAGAAACACACTGGTCAGAAACCCAGTGGTCAGAAACACACTGGCCAGGAAGAACACTGGTAAGAAATACAGTGGTCAGGAACACACTGGTCAGAAACACACTGGTCAGATACACAGTTGTCAGAAACACAATCGTCAGACACGCAGTGGTCTAAAAGACAGTGGTCAGAAATACACTGGTTAGAAACACACTGGTCAGAAACACACTGATCAGAAACACACACGTCAGAAACACAGTGGTAAAAAACACAGTGGTCAGAAACATTGTGGTCAGAAACACAGTGGTCAGAAACAGGCTTGTTAGAAACACACTGGTCGGAAACACACTGGTCAGGAACACACTGGTCAGAAACACACTCGTCAGAAACACTTTGGTCAGAAAAACAGTGGTCAGAAACACAGTGGTCAGAAACGCACTGGTCAGAAACACACTGGTCAGAAACACGCATGTAAGAAACACAGTGGTCAGAAACACACTGGGCAGAAACACAGTGGTCAGAAACACACTGGTCAGAAATACACTGGTCAAAAAGACAGTGGTAAGAAACACACTGGTCAGAAACACACTGGTCAGAAACACACTGGTCAGAAACACGGTGGTCAGAACCACACTGGTCAGAAACACAGTGGTCAGAAATACACTGGTCAGAAACACACTGGTCAGAAATACAGTGGTCAGAAACACACTGGTCAGAAACACACTGGTCAGAAACACAGTGGTCAGAAACACATTAGTCAGAAACACAGTGGTCAGAAGAACAGAGGTCAGAAACACAGTGGTCAGAACCACACTGGTCAGAAACACACTGGGCAGAAACACAGTGGTCAGAAACACAGTAGTCAGAAACACAGTGGTCAGAAGAACAGAGGTCAGAAACACAGTGGTCAGAACCACACTGGTCAGAAACACACTGGGCAGAAACACAGTGGTCAGAAACACAGTAGTCAGAAACACAGTGGTCAGAAGAACAGAGGTCAGAAACACAGTGGTCAGAACCACACTGGTCAGAAACACACTGGGCAGAAACACAGTGGTCAGAAACACAGTAGTCAGAAACACAGTGGTCAGAAGAACAGAGGTCAGAAACACAGTGGTCAGAACCACACTGGTCAGAAACACAGTGGTCAGGAACACACTGGTCAGAAACACACTCGTCAGAAACACACTGGTCAGAAACGCACTGGTCAGAAACACACTGGTCAGAAACACAGTGGTCAGAAACACATTAGTCAGAAACACAGTGGTCAGAAGCACAGTGGTCAAATACACAGTGGTCAGAAAACCACTGGTCAGAAACACACTGGTAAGAAACACACTGATCAGAAACACACTTGTCTGAAACACAGTGGTCAGAAACACAGTGATCAGAAACACTATGGTCAGAAACACAGTGGTCAGAAACACAGTGGTCAGGAACACACTTGTCAGAAACACACTGGTCAGAAACATAGTGGTAAGAAACACACTGGTCATAAACACACTGGTCAGAGACACAGTGGTCACAAACACAGTGGTCAGAAACACAGTGGTCAGAAAGACACTGGTCATTAACACAGTGGTCAGAAACACACTGGTCAGAAACACAGTTGTCAGAAACACAGTGGTTAGAAACACAGTGGTCACAAACACACTGGTCAGAAACACAGTGGTCCGAAACACACTGGTCAAAAACACAGTGGTCACAACTACAGTGGTCAGAAACACAGTGGTAAAAAACACTGTGCTCAGAAACACAGTAGTCAGAAACACACTGGTCAGAAATACACAGGTCAGAAATACACTGGACAGAAACACAGTAGTCAGAAACACACAGCTCAGAGACTTAGTGGTCAGACACACAGTGGTCAGAAACACAGTGGTCAGAAACACACTGGACAGAAACACAGTGGTCAGAAACACAGTGGTCAGAAACACATTGGTTAGAAACGCAGTGGTCAGAAACAAAATGGTCACCAACACACTGGTCAGAAACACACTGGGCAGAAACACAGTGGTCGGAAACACCGTGGTCAGAAACACAGTGGCCAGAAATACTGGTCAGAACCACACTGGTCAGAAACACAGTGGTCAGAAACACGGTGGTCAGAAACACACTAGTCAGAAACACACTGGTCAGAAACACACTTGTAAGAAACACACTGGTCAGAAACACACTAGTCAGAAACACAGTGGTCAGAAACACAGTGGTCAGAAACACAGTGGTCAGAAGAACACTGGTCAGAAACACACTGGTCAGAAACACACTGGTCAGAAACACACTGGTCAGAAACGCACTGGTCAGAAACACAGTGGTCAGAAACACTGGTCAGAAACACACTGGCAAGAAACACAGTGGTCAGAAACACAGTGAGCAGAAACACACTGGTGAGAAACAAACTGGTCAGGAACACACTGGTCAGAAACACTGGTCAGAAACACAGTGGTCAGAAACACAGTGGTCAGAAACTCAGTGGTCAGAAACACACTGGTGAGAAACAAACTGGTCAGGAACACACTGGTCAGAAACACTGGTCAGAAACACAGTGGTCAGAAACACAGTGGTCAGAAACTCAGTGGTCAGAAACACACAGGTCAGAAACACAGTGGTCAGAAACACACAAGTTAGAAACACACTGGTCAGAAACACACTGGTCAGAAACACAGTGGTGAGAAACACTGTGGTCCGAAACGCAGTGGTCAGAAACACAGTGGTCAGAAACACACTGGTCAGAAACACACTGGTCAGAAACACAGTGCTCAGAAACACACTGGTCAGAAACACAGTGCTCAGAAAAACAGTGGTCAAAAACACACTGGTCAGAAACACACTGGTCAGAAACACACTGGTCATAAACACACTTGTCAGAAACACACTGGACAGAAACACAGTAGTCAGAAACACAGTGGTCAGAAACCCAGTGGTCAGAAACACACTGGTCAGAAAGACACTGGTAAGAAATACAGTGGTCAGAAACACGCTGGTCAGAAACACACTGGTCAGAAAGACACTGGTAAGAAATACAGTGGTCAGAAACACGCTGGTCAGAAACACACTGGTCAGAAACACGGTTGTCAGAAACACAGTGGTCAGACACGAAGTCGTCAGAAATACACTGGTCAGAAACACACTGGTCAGAAACACACTGATCAGAAACACAAAGGTCAGAAACACAGTGGTCAGAAACACAGTGGACAGAAACATTGTGGTCAGAAACACAGTGGTCAGAATCTCACTTGTTAGAAACACACTGGTCGGAAACACAGTGGTCACAAAACACTGGTCAGAAGCACACTGGTCAGAAACACAGTGGTCAGAAAAACAGTGGTCAGAAACATAGTGGTCAGAAACACAGTGGTCAGAAACACACTGGTCAGAAACAAACTGGTCAGAAACACACAGGTAAGAAACACAGTGGTCAGAAGCACACTGGTCAGAAACACAGTGGTCAGAAACAAACTGGTCAGGAATACACTGGTCAGAAAGATAGTGGTCAGAAACACAGTGGTCAGCAACACACTGGTCAGAAACACACTGGTCAGAAACACAGTGGTCAGAAACACACTGCTCAGAGACACAGTGGTCAGAAACACAGTGGTCAGAAACACAGTGGTCAGAAACGCATTGGTTAGAAACGCAGTGGTCAGAAACACAGTGGTCAGAAACACACTGGTCAGAAACACACTGGTCAGAAACACAGTGTTCAGAAACACAGTGATCAGAAACACCGTGGTCAGAAACACAGTGGTCAGAAATACTGGTCAGAAACACAGTGGTCAGAAACAGAGTGGTCAAAAACACGGTGGTCAGAAACACACTGGTCAGAAACACACTTGTCAGAAACACACTGGTCAGAAACACACTTGTCAGAAACACACTGGTCAGAAACACACTAGTCAGAAACACAGTGGTCAGAAACACACTGGTCAGAAACACAGTGGTCAGAAATACTGGTCAGAAACACAGTGGTCAGAAATACTGGTCAGAAACACAGTGGTCAGAAATACTGGTCAGAAACACAGTGGTCAGAAATACTGGTCAGAAACACAGTGGTCAGAAATACTGGTCAGAAACACAGTGGTCAGAAATACTGGTCAGAAACACAGTGGTCAGAAATACTGGTCAGAAACACAGTGGTCAGAAATACTGGTCAGAAACACAGTGGTCAGAAATACTGGTCAGAAACACAGTGGTCAGAAATACTGGTCAGAAACACAGTGGTCAGAAATACTGGTCAGAAACACAGTGGTCAGAAATACTGGTCAGAAACACAGTGGTCAGAAATACTGGTCAGAAACACAGTGGTCAGAAATACTGGTCAGAAACACAGTGGTCAGAAATACTGGTCAGAAACACAGTGGTCAGAAATACTGGTCAGAAACACAGTGGTCAGAAATACTGGTCAGAAACACAGTGGTCAGAAATACTGGTCAGAAACACAGTGGTCAGAAATACTGGTCAGAAACACAGTGGTCAGAAATACTGGTCAGAAACACAGTGGTCAGAAATACTGGTCAGAAACACAGTGGTCAGAAATACTGGTCAGAAACACAGTGGTCAGAAATACTGGTCAGAAACACAGTGGTCAGAAATACTGGTCAGAAACACAGTGGTCAGAAATACTGGTCAGAAACACAGTGGTCAGAAATACTGGTCAGAAACACAGTGGTCAGAAATACTGGTCAGAAACACAGTGGTCAGAAATACTGGTCAGAAACACAGTGGTCAGAAATACTGGTCAGAAACACAGTGGTCAGAAATACTGGTCAGAAACACAGTGGTCAGAAATACTGGTCAGAAACACAGTGGTCAGAAATACTGGTCAGAAACACAGTGGTCAGAAATACTGGTCAGAAACACAGTGGTCAGAAATACTGGTCAGAAACACAGTGGTCAGAAATACTGGTCAGAAACACAGTGGTCAGAAATACTGGTCAGAAACACAGTGGTCAGAAATACTGGTCAGAAACACAGTGGTCAGAAATACTGGTCAGAAACACAGTGGTCAGAAATACTGGTCAGAAACACAGTGGTCAGAAATACTGGTCAGAAACACAGTGGTCAGAAATACTGGTCAGAAACACAGTGGTCAGAAATACTGGTCAGAAACACAGTGGTCAGAAATACTGGTCAGAAACACAGTGGTCAGAAACAGAGTGGTCAGAAACACAGTGGTCAGAAAGACACTGGTCATTAACACAGTGGTCAGAAACACACTGGTCAGAAACACAGTTGTCAGAAACACAGTGGTCAGAAACACAGTGGTCAGAAACACACTGGTCAGAAACACAGTGGTTTGAAACACACTGGTCAGAAACACAGTGGTCAGAACTACAGTGGTCAGAAACACAGTGGTAAAAAACATTGTGCTCAGAAACACAGTGGTCAGAAACACACTGGTCAGAAATACACAGGTCAGACACACACTGGTCAGAAACACAGTGGTCAGAAACACACAGCTCAGAAACACAGTGGTCAGACACACAGTGGTCAGAAACACAGTGGTCAGAAACACACTGGACAGAAACACAGTGGTCAGAAACACAGTGGTCAGAAACACATTGGTCAGAAACACAGTGGTCAGAAACACAGTGGTCAGAAACACACTGGTCAGAAACACACTTGTCAGAAACACACTGGTCAGAAACACACTTGTCAGAAACACACTGGTCAGAAACACACTAGTCAGAAACACAGTGGTCTGAAACACAGTGGTCAGAAACACACTGGTCAGAAACACACTGGTCTGAAACACACTGTTCAGAAACACACTGGTCAGAAACAAACTGGTCAGAAACACACTGGTCAGAATTGTATCGTCAGTGGTCAGAAACACTGGTCAGAAACACACTGGCCAGAAACACAGTGGTCAGAAACACAGTGAGCAGAAACACACTGGTGAGAAACAAACTGGTCAGGAACACACTGGTCAGAAACACAGTGGTCAGAAACACA
>SZWC01012390.1:40832-52301 GCA_023375785.1 Penium margaritaceum | reverse complement strand
TGGTCAGAAACACAGTGGTCAGAAACACACTGGTCAGAAATACACTGGTCAGAAAGACAGTGGTCAGAAACACAGTGGTCAGAAACACACTGGTCAGAAACACACTGGTCAGAAACACAGTGGTCAGAAACACACTGCTCAGGGACACAGTGGTCAGAAAGACAGTGGTCAGAAACACAGTGGTCAGAAACACATTGGTTAGAAACGCTGTGGTCAGAAACACAGTTGTCAAAAACACACTGGTCAGAAACACACTGCTCAGAAATACAGTGTTCAGATACACAGTGATCACAAGCACCGTGGTCAGAGACACAGTGGTCAGAAATACTGGTCAGAAACACAGTGGTCAGAAACACAGTGGTCAGAAACACAGTGGTCAGAAACACACTGGTCAGAAACACACTGGTCTGAAACACACAGGTCAGAAACACACTGGTCAGAAACACATTGGTCAGAAACGCACTCGTCAGTGGTCAGAAACACTGGTGAGAAACACACTGGCCAGAAACACAGTTGTCAGAAACACAGTGAGCAGAAACACACTGGTGAGAAACAAACTGGTCAGGAACACACTGGTCAGAAACACAGTGGTCAGAAACACAGTGGTCAGAAACACAGTGGTCAGAAACACCGTGGTCAGAAAAAAACTAATCAGAAACACAGTGGTCAGAAACACAGTGGTCAGAAACACACTGGTCAGAAACACAGTGGTAAGAAACACACAAGTTAGAAACACACTGGTCAGAAACACAATGGTAAGAAACACACCAGTCAAAAACACAGTGGTCACAAAAACACTGGTTAGAAACACAGTGGTGAGAAACACAGTGGTCAGAAACACATTGGTAAGAAACACTGTGCTCAGAAACACAGTGGTCAGAAACTTACTGGTCAGAAACACACTGGTCAGAAACACAGTGGTCAGAAACACACTGGGCAGAAACTCACTGGTCAGAAACACACTGGTCAGAAACACAGTGGTCAATAACACACTGGTCAGAAACACAGTGGTCAGAAACACACTGGTCAGAAACACACTGGTGAGAAACACAGTAGTCAGAAACACAGTGGTCAGAAACACACTGGTCAGAAACACATTGGTCAGAAACACACTTGTCAGAAACACACTGGTCAGAAACACAGTAGTCAAAAACACAGTGGTCAGAAACCCAGTGGTCAGAAACACGCTGGTCAGAAAGACACTGGTAAGAAATACAGTGGTCAGAAACACGCTGGTCAGAAACACACTGGTCAGAAACACAGTTGTCAGAAACACAGTGGTCAGACAGGCAGTGGTCAGAAATACACTGGTCAGAAACACACTGGTCAGAAACACACTGATCAGAAACACACAGGTCAGAAACACAGTGGTCAGAAACACAGTGGTCAGAATCATTGTGTTCAGAATCACAGTGGTTAGAAACACACTTGTTAGAAAGACACTGGTCGGAAACACAGTGGTCAGAAACACACTGGTCAGAAACACACTCGTCAAAAACACAGTGGTCAGAAAAACTGTGGTCAGAAACACAGTGGTCAGAAACACAGTGCTTAGAAACACACTGGTCAGAAACAAACTGGTCAGAAACACACAGGTAAGAAACACAGTGGTCAGAAACACACTGGTCAGAAACACAGTGGTCAGAAGCACACTGGTCAGAAATACACTGGTCAGAAAGATGGTGGTCAGAAACACACTGTTCAGAAACACTCTGGTCAGAAACACACTGGTCAGAAACACACTGGTCAGAAACACAGTGGTCAGAAACACACTGGTCAGAAACACAGTGGTCAGAAACACACTGGTCAGAAACACACTGGACAGAAACACAGTGCTCAGAAACACAGTGGTCAGAAACACAGTGGTCAGAAACACAGTGGTCAGAAACACAGTGGTCAGAAACACAGTGGTCAGAAACACACTGGACAGAAACACATTGATCAGAAACACAGTGGTCAGAAACACAGTGGTCAGAAACACACTGGTTAGAAACACAGTGGTCAGAAACACACTGGTTAGAAACACAGTGGTCAGAAACACACAAGTTAGAAACACACTGGTCAGAAACACACTGGACAGAAACACAGTGCTCAGAAACACAGTGGTCAGAAACACAGTGGTCAGAAACACAGTGGTCAGAAACACAGTGGTCAGAAACACAGTGGTCTGAAACACACTGGACAGAAACACATTGATCAGAAACACACTGGTCAAATACACATTGTTCAGAAACGCAGTGGTCAGAGAAACAGTGGTCAGAAACCCACTGGTCAGAAACACACTGGTCAGAAACACAGTGGTCAGAAGCACACTGGTCAGAAACACAGTGGTCAGAAACACACTGGTCAGAAACACAGTGTTCAGAAACACAGTGGTCAGAAATACAAAGTCAGAAACACCCTGGTCAAAAACACACTGGTCAGAAATACACTGGTCAGAAAGACACAAGTCAGAAACACCCTGGTCAAAAACACACTGGTCAGAAATACACTGGTCAGAAGTACACAAGTCAGAAACACCCTGGTCAAAAACACACTGGTCAGAAACACACTGGTCAGAAATACACTGGTCAGAAAGACAGTGGTCAGAAATACACTGGTCAGAAACACAGTGGTCAGAAACACACTGGTCAGAAATACACTGGTCAGAAAGACAGTGGTCAGAAATACACTGGTCAGAAACACAGTGGTCAGAAACACACAAGTTAGAAACACACTGGTCAGAAACACACTGGTCAGAAACACACTGGTAAGAAACACTCTGGTCAGAAACACGGTGGTCAGAAACACAGTGGTCAGAAACACCCTGGTCAGAAACACACTGGTCAGAAACACAGTCGTCAGAAACACTGTAGTCATAAACACACTGGTCAGAAACACACTGGTCAGAAACACGGTGGTCAGAAACACAGTGGTCAGAAATACACTGGTCAGAAACACACTGGTCAGAAACACACCAGTCAAAAACACAGTGGTCACAAACACACTGGTTAGAAGCACAGTGGTGGGAAACACAGTGGTCAGAAACACATTGGTAAGAAACACTGTGGTCAGAAACATAGTGGTCAGAAACACAGTGGTCAGAAACACACTGGTCAGAAACTCACTGGTCAGAAACACACTGGTCAGAAACTCACTGGTCAGAAACACACTGGTCAGAAACACAGTCGTCAGAAACACACTGGTCAGAAACACAGTGGTCAGAAACACAGTGGTCAGAAACACACTGGTCAGAAACACAGTGGTCAGAAACACACTGGTCAGAAACACAGTGGTCAGAAACACACTGGTCAAAAACACATTGGTCAGAAACGCAGTGGTCAGAGACACAGTGGTCAGAAACACACTTGTCAGAAACACACTGGTCAGAAACACAGTGGTCAGAAATTCAGGGGTCAGAAACACAGTGGTCAGAAGCACACTGGTCATAAACACAGTGGTCAGAAACACACTGGTCAGAAACACAGTGGTCAGAAACACAGTGGTCAGAAAGATACAAGTCAGAAACACCCTGGTCAAAAATACACTGGTCAAAAACACAGTGGTAAGAAATACCGTGGTCAGAAACACAGTGGTCAGAAACACAGTGGTCAGAAACACCCTGGTCAGAAACACACTGGTCAGAAACACAGTGGTCAGAAACACAATAGTCAGAAACACACTGGTCAGAAACACACTGGTCAGAAACACAGTGGTCAGAAACACAGTAATCAGAAACAAACTGGTCAGAAACACACTGGTCAGAAAGACAGTGGTCAGAAACACACAGGTCAGATACACACTGGTCAGAGACACAGTGGTCAGAAACACAGTGGTTAGAAACACACTGGTCAGAAACACACTGGTTAGAAACACAGTGGTCAGAAACACAGTAGTCAGAAACACAGTGGTCAGAAACACCCTGGTCAGAAACACACTGGTCAGAAATACACTGGTCAGAAAGACAGTGGTCAGAAACACACAGGTCAGATACACACTGGTCAGAGACACAGTGGTCAGAAACACAGTGGTTAGAAACACACTGGTCAGAAACACACTGGTTAGAAACACAGTGGTCAGAAACACAGTAGTCAGAAACACAGTGGTCAGAAACACCCTGGTCAGAAACACACTGGTCAGAAATACACTGGTCAGAAAGACAGTGGTCAGAAACACACAGGTCAGATACACACTGGTCAGAGACACAGTGGTCAGAAACACAGTGGTTAGAAACACACTGGTCAGAAACACACTGGTTAGAAACACAGTGGTCAGAAACACAGTAGTCAGAAACACAGTGGTCAGAAACACCCTGGTCAGAAACACACTGGTCAGAAATACACTGGTCAGAAAGACAGTGGTCAGAAACACACAGGTCAGATACACACTGGTCAGAGACACAGTGGTCAGAAACACAGTGGTTAGAAACACACTGGTCAGAAACACACTGGTTAGAAACACAGTGGTCAGAAACACAGTAGTCAGAAACACAGTGGTCAGAAACACCCTGGTCAGAAACACACTGGTCAGAAATACACTGGTCAGAAAGACAGTGGTCAGAAACACACAGGTCAGATACACACTGGTCAGAGACACAGTGGTCAGAAACACAGTGGTTAGAAACACACTGGTCAGAAACACACTGGTTAGAAACACAGTGGTCAGAAACACAGTAGTCAGAAACACAGTGGTCAGAAACACCCTGGTCAGAAACACACTGGTCAGAAATACACTGGTCAGAAAGACAGTGGTCAGAAACACACAGGTCAGATACACACTGGTCAGAGACACAGTGGTCAGAAACACAGTGGTTAGAAACACACTGGTCAGAAACACACTGGTTAGAAACACAGTGGTCAGAAACACAGTAGTCAGAAACACAGTGGTCAGAAACACCCTGGTCAGAAACACACTGGTCAGAAATACACTGGTCAGAAAGACAGTGGTCAGAAACACACAGGTCAGATACACACTGGTCAGAGACACAGTGGTCAGAAACACAGTGGTTAGAAACACACTGGTCAGAAACACACTGGTTAGAAACACAGTGGTCAGAAACACAGTAGTCAGAAACACAGTGGTCAGAAACACCCTGGTCAGAAACACACTGGTCAGAAATACACTGGTCAGAAAGACAGTGGTCAGAAACACACAGGTCAGATACACACTGGTCAGAGACACAGTGGTCAGAAACACAGTGGTTAGAAACACACTGGTCAGAAACACACTGGTTAGAAACACAGTGGTCAGAAACACAGTAGTCAGAAACACAGTGGTCAGAAACACACTGGTCAGAAACACAGTGGTCAGAAACACAGTGGTCAGAAACACACTGGTCAGAAACACTGTGGTCAGAAACACAGTGGTCAGAAATACACTGGTCAGAAACACGCTGGTCACAAACACACTGGTCACAAACAGACTGGTCAGAAACACACAGGTCAGAAACACACTAGTCAGAAACACATTGGTCAGAAACACAGTGGTCAGAAACACAGTGGTCAGAAGAGCAGTGATCAGAAACACACTGGTCAGAAACACACTAGTCAGAAAAACAGTGGTCAGAAACAAACTGGTCAGAAACACACTGGTCAGAAACACAGTGGTCAGAAACACACTGGTCAGAAAACCACTGCTCAGAAACACACTGGTCAGAAACACACTCATCACAAACACACTGGTCAGAAACACATTGGTCAGAAACACATAAGTCAGAAACAATATGGTCAGAAACACACTGGTCAGAAACACTGTGGTCAGAAACACACTTGTCAGAAACACACTGGTGAGAAACACAGTGGTAGGAAACACACTGGTCAGAAACACACTGGTCAGAAACACAGTAGTCAGAGACACAGTGGTCAGAAACACAGTGGTCAGAAACACAGTGGTCAGAAACACAGTGGTAAGAAACACACTGGTCAGAAACACAGTGGTCAGAAACACACTGGTCAGAAACACAGTGGTCAGAAACACACTGGTCAGAAACACAGTGGTCAGAAACACACTGGTCAGAAACACAGTGGTCAGAAACACAGTGGTAAAACACACAGTGCTCAGAAACACAGTGGTCAGGAACACAGTGGTCAGAAACACATTGGTCGGAAACACACTGGTCAGAAACACAGTGGTCAGAAACACACTGGTCAGGAACACACTGGTCAGAGACACAGTGGTCAGAAACACAGTGATGAGAAACACAGTGGTCAGAAACACACTGGACAGAAATAACTGGTCAGAGAAACATGGGTCAGAAACACATTGGTCAGAAACGCAGTGGTCAGAAACACAGTGGTCAGAAACACACTGGTCAGGAACACACTGGTCAGAGACACAGTGGTCAGAAACACGCTGGTCAGAAACACAGTGGTCAGAAACGTACTTGTCAGAAACTCACTGGTCAGAAACACACTGGTCAGAATCACAGTGGTCAGAAACACACTGGTCAGGAACACACTGGTCAGAGACACAGTGGTCAGAAACACGCTGGTCAGAAACACAGTGGTCAGAAACGTACTTGTCAGAAACTCACTGGTCAGAAACACACTGGTCAGAATCACAGTGGTCAGAAACACACTGGTCAGGAACACACTGGTCAGAGACACAGTGGTCAGAAACACGCTGGTCAGAAACACAGTGGTCAGAAACGTACTTGTCAGAAACTCACTGGTCAGAAACACACTGGTCAGAATCACAGTGGTCAGAAACACACTGGTCAGGAACACACTGGTCAGAGACACAGTGGTCAGAAACACGCTGGTCAGAAACACAGTGGTCAGAAACGTACTTGTCAGAAACTCACTGGTCAGAAACACACTGGTCAGAATCACAGTGGTCAGAAACACACTGGTCAGGAACACACTGGTCAGAGACACAGTGGTCAGAAACACGCTGGTCAGAAACACAGTGGTCAGAAACGTACTTGTCAGAAACTCACTGGTCAGAAACACACTGGTCAGAATCACAGTGGTCAGAAACACACTGGTCAGGAACACACTGGTCAGAGACACAGTGGTCAGAAACACGCTGGTCAGAAACACAGTGGTCAGAAACGTACTTGTCAGAAACTCACTGGTCAGAAACACACTGGTCAGAATCACAGTGGTCAGAAACACACTGGTCAGGAACACACTGGTCAGAGACACAGTGGTCAGAAACACGCTGGTCAGAAACACAGTGGTCAGAAACGTACTTGTCAGAAACTCACTGGTCAGAAACACACTGGTCAGAATCACAGTGGTCAGAAACACACTGGTCAGGAACACACTGGTCAGAGACACAGTGGTCAGAAACACGCTGGTCAGAAACACAGTGGTCAGAAACGTACTTGTCAGAAACTCACTGGTCAGAAACACACTGGTCAGAATCACAGTGGTCAGAAACACACTGGTCAGGAACACACTGGTCAGAGACACAGTGGTCAGAAACACGCTGGTCAGAAACACAGTGGTCAGAAACGTACTTGTCAGAAACTCACTGGTCAGAAACACACTGGTCAGAATCACAGTGGTCAGAAACACACTGGTCAGGAACACACTGGTCAGAGACACAGTGGTCAGAAACACGCTGGTCAGAAACACAGTGGTCAGAAACACACTGGTCAGAAACACACTGGTCAGAAACACAGTGGTCGGAAACACACTGGTCAGAAACACAGTGGTCAGAAACACAGTGGTCAGAAACACAGTGGTCAGATTCACACTGGTCATAAACACACTGGTCAGAAAGACAGTGGTCAGAAACACACTGGTCAGAAACACACTGGTCAGAAACACAGTGGCCAGAAACACAGTGGTCAGAAACACAGTGGTCAGATGCACACTGGTCAGAAACACACTGGTCAAAAACTCATTGGTCAGAAACGCAGTGGTCAAAGACACAGTGGTCACAAACACACTGGTCAGAAACGCACTGGTCAGAAACACAGTGGTCAGAAACACAGTGGTCAGAAACACAGTGGTCAGAAGCACACTGGTCAGAAACACAGTGGTCGGAAACACACTTGTCAGAAACACAGTGGTCAGAAACACAGTGGTCAGAAACACACAAGTCAGAAACACCCTGGTCAAAAACATACTGGTCAAAAACACAGTGGTAAGAAACACTGTGGTCAGAAATACAGTGGTCAGAAACACAGTGGTCTGAAACACCCTGGTCAGAAACACACTGGTCAGAAACACAGTGGTCAGAAACACAGTAGTCAGAAACACACTGGTCAGAAACACACTGGTCAGAAACACAGTGGTCAGAAACACAGTAATCAGAAACAAACTGGTCAGAAACACACTCATCAGTAACACACTTTTCAAAACCATAGTGGTCACAAAAACACTGGTTAGAAACACAGTGGTGAGAAACACAGTGGTCAGAAACACATTGGTAAGAAACACTGTGGTCAGAAACACAGTGGTCAGAAACACAGTGGTCAGAAACACAGTGGTCAGAAATACACTGGCTAGAAAGACAGTGGTCAGAAACACACTGGTCAGAAACACAGTGGTCAGAAACACACTGGTCAGAAAGACACTTGTCAGAAACACAGTGGTCAGAACCACAGTGGTCAGAAACACAGTGGTCAGAAAACCAATGGTCAGAAACACACTGGTCAGAAACACACTGGTCAGAAAGACAGTGGTCAGAAACACACTGGTCAGAAACATACTGGTCAGAAACACAGTGGTCAGAAACACAGTAGTCAGAAACACACTGGTCAGAAACACACTGGTCAGAAAGACAGTGGTCAGAAACACACAGGTCAGATACACACTGGTCAGAGACACAGTGGTCAGAAACACAGTGGTCAAAACATCAGTGGTCAGAAACACACTGGTCAGAAACATACTGGTCAGAAACACAGTGGTCAGAAACACAGTAGTCAGAAACACACTGGTCAGAAACACACTGGTCAGAAAGACAGTGGTCAGAAACACACAGGTCAGATACACACTGGTCAGAGACACAGTGGTCAGAAACACAGTGGTTAGAAACACACTGGTCAGAAACACACTGGTCAGAAAGACAGTGGTCAGAAACACACAGGTCAGATACACACTGGTCAGAGACACAGTGGTCAGAAACACAGTGGTCAAAACATCAGTGGTCAGAAACACACTGGACAGAAAGATAGTGTTCAGAAACACAGTGGTCAGAAACACATTGGTCAGAAACGCATTGGTCAGGAACACAGTGCCTATAAACACACTGGTCAGAAACACACTGGTCAGAAACGCAGTGGTCAGAAACACAGTGGTCCGAAACACAGTGGTCAGCAACACACTGGTCAGAAACACAGTGCTCAGAAACACACTGGTCAGAAACACAGTGGTCAGAAACACAGTGGTCAGAAACACACTGGTCAGAAACACAGTGGTCAGGAACACAGTGGTCAGAAATACACTGGTCAGAAACACACTGGTCACAAACACACTGGTCAGAAACACACTGGTCAGAAACACACAGGTCAGAAACACACTAGTCAGAAACACATTGGTCAGAAACACAGTTGTCAGAAGAGCAGTGATCAGAAACACACTGGTCAGAAACACACTAGTCAGAAAAACAGTGGTCAGAAACAAACTGGTCAGAAACACACTGGTCAGAAACACAGTGGTCAGAAACACAGTGGTCAGAAAACCACTGCTCAGAAACACACTGGTTCGAAACACACTCATCACAAACACACTGGTCAGAAACACATTGGTCAGAAACACATAAGTCAGAAACACTTTGGTCAGAAACACACTGGTCAGAAACACTGTGGTCAGAAACACACTTGTCAGAAACACACTGGTGAGAAACACAGTGGTAGGAAACACACTGGTCAGAAACACACTGGTAAGAAACACAGTAGTCAGAGACACAGTGGTCAGAAACACAGTGGTCAGAAACACAGTGGTCAGAAACACAGTGGTAAGAAACACACTGGTCAGAAACACAGTGGTGAGAAACGCACTGGTCAGAAACACAGTGGTCAGAAACACAGTGGTAAAACACATTGTGCTCAGAAACACAGTGGTCAGGAACACAGTGGTCAGAAACACATTGGTCGGAAACACACTGGTCAGAAACACAGTGGTCAGAAACACACTGGTCAGAAACACACTGGTCAGAGACACAGTGGTCAGAAACACAGTGATGAGAAACACAGTGGTCAGAAACACACTGGACAGAAATAACTGGTCAGAGAAACATGGGTCAGAAACACATTGGTCAGAAACGCAGTGGTCAGAAACACAGTGGTCAGAAACACAGTGGTAAAACACATAGTGCTCAGAAACACAGTGGTCAGAAACACAGTGGTAAAACACATAGTGCTCAGAAACACAGTGGTCAGAAACACAGTGGTAAAACACATAGTGCTCAGAAACACAGTGGTCAGAAACACAGTGGTAAAACACATAGTGCTCAGAAACACAGTGGTCAGAAACACAGTGGTAAAACACATAGTGCTCAGAAACACAGTGGTCAGAAACACAGTGGTAAAACACATAGTGCTCAGAAACACAGTGGTCAGAAACACAGTGGTAAAACACATAGTGCTCAGAAACACAGTGGTCAGAAACACAGTGGTAAAACACATAGTGCTCAGAAACACAGTGGTCAGAAACACAGTGGTAAAACACATAGTGCTCAGAAACACAGTGGTCAGAAACACAGTGGTAAAACACATAGTGCTCAGAAACACAGTGGTCAGAAACACAGTGGTAAAACACATAGTGCTCAGAAACACAGTGGTCAGAAACACAGTGGTAAAACACATAGTGCTCAGAAACACAGTGGTCAGAAACACAGTGGTAAAACACATAGTGCTCAGAAACACAGTGGTCAGAAACACAGTGGTAAAACACATAGTGCTCAGAAACACAGTGGTCAGAAACACAGTGGTAAAACACATAGTGCTCAGAAACACAGTGGTCAGAAACACAGTGGTAAAACACATAGTGCTCAGAAACACAGTGGTCAGAAACACAGTGGTCAGAAACACAGTGGTCAGAAACATACAGGTCAGATACACAGTGGTCAGAAATAAGGGTGCACACCGGGTAAGATTCCCGGATCGCAGATTGGATTCCGATTCACGAATCCGAATCCAGGTTTGGCTTTGATTCACGAATCCGAATCTGGATTAGCGAATCCGTAAGATTCACGAATCCTATGGGTGATGGCAGGTAAAAATCCTCTAATCTGCCACATAAATCCCTGTTTTCCATGTTGAAACAATAGGGAAAAGGATCTCCGAATCCCGAATCAAATCCTCATGAAGGATTTGGATCCCCGAATCCAAATCTTTATCTGGGCTCACGAATCTTATTCACGAATCCTAGGATTTGGTGTGCAGCCTTAGTCAGAAATACACTGGTTAGAAACACACTGGTCAGAAACACACTGGTCAGATACACACTGGTCAGAAACACACATGTCAGAAAAACACTAGTCAGAAACACATTGGTCAGAAACACAGTGGTCAGAAACACAGTGGTCAGAAACACA
>SZWC01012389.1:45953-65945 GCA_023375785.1 Penium margaritaceum | reverse complement strand
TTGCTGCTGCTGCTGCTCTACCAGCAGCTGCTGCTGCCGATAACCGTAGCCTACTGTCGCAGCACCCGCTCCAGCCATCGCTTGACCTTGCCCGTCCACGTGCTGCTGGTAGTAAGCCTGTTGCGCCTCCCCCTCCCTCTCTCCCATGCCGCCATCTTCATCCTCCCTCACTCCCATGACTCCACCTTCCTCCTCATGGTACCTCTCTTGTCCTTCTTCCAGTCCCGTGGCATCCCCTTCCTCAAGCTGCTGCTGCTCCTCCGCCTCCATGCAAGGATAGCGAAGGGGGTAAACAGTACTATGGAATGGAAGAAACCAGCTGCTGGCGCCGTTGTTGGTGCGGCTGCTCCTGCCGCTGCTGTTGCCGCTGCTCCTGCTGCAGCAGCCACTGCCGCTACTGCTGCGGCTCCGGCCGCGGTTGGCGCTGCTCCTGCTACCGCAACGACCGCTACTAGGGTCGCAGCTGCCACAGCTGCTGTTCTTCCCACCGCAGCTACTGGCGCTGCTGAGAGTGCTCCTCCTCTACCACACGACGGCTGCGGCAACGGTGACTGGGACACTAGTGTGTTGCGTTCCTCAGTCCTTGCTCGACTATGTGCCTGGTCCAGACTCGCCGGACTCCGGCACGGCAGAGAAAGCGGGCAAAAAGGCTGTGCCGCAGACTCTACCGCAGAGTTTCCCGCGGATCCTGCCTGAGTCTTTTTGCCTCCTTCCGCAAAAACGGATCCTTGTTTCGCGCTAGAAATCCTTCTGCGGCAGGGCCCGTTGACCCGTGAAACCGGGGGCCGAGCCCTGTCCCCATGGCTCACGAAGCCTCGCTTTCATGGGTCCGAGCCTTCGTGCAGCCCAAACGAGAAAATTTGTGCTCAATTTTGGACATACCCGATTGCAAACATCTTGCCATCCAAATAATTCAATCTACTTCTTAAAATCACCTTGAACCGCCTGCCACAAATGTCTGCAACAGGCCATTTTCATTTCGTTCTCTTCTCAGAGCGCTGTCGCTCTCGTTGTCAAAAAACCTGCGCTTCGGTCTTCATAGTGGACTACCACATGGTTCCAGTTTCTTCGGGCTTTAAAAGTGATTCTTGAAGTTTCCACCTGGCGTATGAGCGAAACATAGCGCACTGCGGAGAACAGAACGCATCCTCATGTATTCATAGTTGCATTCGTCTCAAAGCCCGCTACCAGAAACAGAGAAGCTTCTCCATGGTCTGAAAATCCTAAATTGTTGTTCAAATACAGATATCGAAGCAATCTCAGCAGGAAAGACAGGAATCGGGTCCAGCGCATCGAAGGAGCACGTGTCAAAATTCCACTATATTTTATACCGTTTGTGCCAGCAACAGCGACAACGCCGCTGTCAAACCTGCTTGGTTTTCACTGGTTTTCAATTGTTTTCACCACTTCTTGTGGAAACCACCACGCGTGAGCTTGACAGCGACAACGGCGACAGGGAGCATTCCATTTGATTTTGTCCACTTTTGGGTCTCGCATTCGACTAGCCGGCAGCCAGCAATCTCTTGTCGTAGGTGATATACGGATTTGTCCTTTTGCAAAATCAATTGCATCTTAGGAAACGTGAGACGACGTGCAGCATGTTCTTCCCGAGTCACTGTTGGTCTTGACAACGGCTCTCAGAAGAGAGCGAAACATTTGCCACTCGAAAGTGGCAATGCGGTAGCCCTGGCTTGCCGCAGAATCAGGGTGAGACGCATTTTCTGATCAGAAATCTGGACGCGAGACCTGCCGTGGACCTATCGTCTCCGGCGGTCCTTCACCGGTCGCTAAACTTTTTATAACGGCCACATCAGCTTAGAAGGAGCTCGCAACGCCAGGTCAGCTCGCCAATCCCCCCCCCTTTCCCGCCCGCGCCTTCTCTGTCGTGTCGGATTCCAAAGAGTCTGAACCTAGCCCTCTGATCAACGATATTCGCGTACTCAACGTCAGTAGTGACAGTTGACATGGACATCAACGAGTTGTCGCCTATAGTTGCGGCACCTCCAACGAATTTCGCGGCGAATCGCGATGTTCAGATGGACTGAATGCTTCATGGATAAATAGGCCAAATAATCCTCTTTGACTGACGGACGAGGTACCCTCTATGTTCATTTTTAAACTGGTGTGCCTGTACCTACTCATTTTGGACCAAGATGCCCGGGCCACTTTACTTTTGGCATCGCGTATCCAACTTCCGCCAAAACAGAGACGGCATACCCAATTATAGTGTTTTAGGGAATGGCATACCGCAAGGTGGAAAACTTACAACGGTGTACCCATAAAAAATTAAAGCATTGTTCCTACTCATTCAAACACAACCTTACTATACAATACCAAGGACAAGACGCATCGCTGTGTCAAAATTGTAAAAAAAAAGAGTGACAGCAAAATCGTACACCACAAACATGTAAACAGCATTGTTACATCACTAAGTATGTAAGAACTCTACGACGCCAATCTTAAGCCCCAACATGTTCAATTCTTTATAAAGATGACTTCATGATTTCCATATAAGGTTTACATGATTTGAATAATTTGCACAAAAAAAAAACAATACTCGGCATACCCACTGTTTTGAAAAAGGAACGACATGCCCGTGTGCCGTTGCTAATTCTTTATGTCCGGGTACGCCGTGAGCAGACATGATGTTCATGGGTATCCCATTCTGTTTTCTTATTGTGTCGAGTATGCCACGCCAAATTTTTAACCCATGGGTACACTAGCTAAATAGTGCGCGCTGTGTGGGTATCTAAGCTAATTCACCCAATCCGGTTTCTTGCTCCGTTCTCATTCAAGGTGATGTGCTGTTTGAACTGCACTAAAGTAGAAGTAGTGGAAGTCGATAGGCTCGAAAACTTTGAGCCTATCTACTTCCTAACCCATCAAGCTCAAACTCAATGACAGTGTTTGAAGTTGAAGCTGACCCAGACTGTTGGATGGTCATTTTGACGCCTGGGTGATTTTGGTTGTCCACTTTATCTATGAATTGTAACCATTCATTTTTGGTTTGCTAGCGGTGCTCGAATAAAGACATTGACCGTGAAGGTTCTTCCTAGTTGTTTGTTATGGATGGTTTTTGTTGCAGAAAAAAACGCCCCTCAAAAGCTCACCGTTAGAGCGACCTACGAGGTGAGACTTTTACATTAGGTCCGTGCTTGGCGCTAACGCGGTTTACGAGTAGAGAAATCCTATAGTCATCGCGGACAGTCACATTTCTGTTAGGTATCTATTTTCAATAGGCCCTCGCCATCCCTTGATGTCCATATCATCTCTATACATGTTGGCAAATTGTCAGGTCATCGCCTTGGATAAGTTTGTCCGTGTTTCATCCTTGATCCAAGATTGACCGCAAAATCTAGCATCATTGTATTCACAAAAAGAAGTGACGCATGGTGTAGTGAACTTGGCTAGGCCCCACTAGCAAAAAACCTTAAGATAGATTCACAAACACATCCAAGGCTTTCTTGATGTTCATTAGGTAATGTTCCTACTTTGAATGATGGGTTTTCGTAACACGGGTTATCTAAATGTAAGTACAATCTTCCCTCCTACAAGCCTTCATTGACGGAACTCATAGCTTCAGTGTTATGATACCATGGGCACCACATCAACCAATCCATTAGTAGCTCCAGATGGCAACTTTGTTGCAAGCCAATACATTGATCAAATGGAGCAATCGATATGGAGACGAGTTGGATTTCATACGTCACATTCGTCAATTCTCTCCTTATGTTTCCAGCAATGCATAGATGAAAAATGAAAGGTAGATGGAACAAGAAACAATGGTTAATCTGACAAGTTACGCTTGGGCACAACAAGTTATGCTTGTCAAAGCATTGGTCTCACACACCACAAAATGATTAACATCACTTGTGCCTATAACATGTGGCGCCTTTGGCCACATGTAAAACCCTTGTTCGATGGCGTAAATCCTTTTGTACATGGTGGAGGGATCATTTGCACAGCTTTGACGTGCCTGTATTGATGTCATGCTGATTTTGGTAGCAAGGGTTCACCAGCTTTGAACCCGTCCATAGATCTACTTTCATAGCTTTGACCGTCCCCAGGCAACAAACTCCAGTACGAAGTTGCAAACACTGATCGAGACAATGAATATTCCCTTGTACCAACATGCTCTACTAGGTTTAGATAAACCATCTGCTACATGACTGCACATTCATCAAACACTAATTTCAGCCTAACTTGTTGAGTACTCATGTTCATCGGGAGTTTTCATTAGATGCAACCCTCCACTAACTCCTTTAAGACGCCACACACACACACACACACACACACACACACACACACACTTACACACACACACACACACACACACACATCAACTATAAGAGCTAGTAACTACTTTTCACCTTGCTCATTCTGACGATGAAATTTATGTTGGGTTCAACCCCTCGTCAAATTCAGGAAAAACGATAGGCCAAAGGTGATCTAAGGCACTACAAAAGGAGATTATTGTTCTCCCTTCAGTAGTATGTTAGTGCCTCCCAAACGCCGCACTCAAGCATGCGAAGGGGCAACTAACCAAATTCATCCCCTTCTACCTACCATGTCCACCACCCCCTCTTCCTCTCACTCATCTCCTAATGCCTTGCCTAGCCCTTCATAGGTGATCATCTAGAGTGCAAGCACACTCATTATGTGCCAATCTATAGGTTATGCTTTGGTCAATTAAAAGCACATTCCACGTGTGAAAGTGCTTCAGCTTTACGTGTCCTTTCTCTACCATGTCCCATGCGTAATGGTAATGTAGAATAGTGTGGTCCTCCTTACAGGTTATAGGTCATCAAGATTGAGCCAATTTTGTTCTTTTGCACCATCGTTTCCTTCCGCATTAGCTCATTTATCTCCTCAAACAATGTACGAAGCCATACCGTCTCCTTCACTGCCTTGGCCAGCGTGACATGATCACCTTCCATGGTTGAGGTGGCAATGCAGTCATGTTTCCTTTTGTACTACAAAAATGATATATCCGAGAGTAAGCACAAATTACTCTTGCTCATTGAAATCGTTGGCATAGACAGCATCCGTGAATCAGGCTAGGCGCAAGGGGTCTAACTGCCCCTCACTGTCAAATCTCAGGTGCAAGCTACGTCTTCTACAGTAAGCAAAGGATGCGCTTGAATGCTTTCTAGTCTAGTGGCGCATGATTAGCCACAACCATGATGACTTAGCCCACTAGTAAGGCCATGTCCGCTTGTGTCACCACCATGGTGTACAAGTTATTGTCCACCACTGATTTCTTAGACACCCCTACTATGTCCCCCCGCTCTTCTTTTATTCGTAATGCCATCATTCTACTCGGTTGGTAGGCCATGGAGAATGGTATGTAGTCCTCCATGAGATACCGCTTCAAGACGTTTGCCACATATTTAGCCTGTCCCATCTCAATCATGCATTCTCTTTTGGATTTGCATGATGTTCACACCGATGTAATCCCTTAACTCCTCCATATTTGGCATTATGATCGTGATCTTTTATCTACTGAAGGCTTGAAATGTCCAAAGATTATAAGATCAGATAAGCCACATCAATTGTGATAACATGATAGATCTACTTGTTGTGGCGCATGTACTTGTTGTAATTGGACTCACAGCGCCAGAAACCAAGTTGTGCAATGAAGTTTTTCTGTGAGTTAGTACCAGCATTGGGGCTGCTGATTCTTCCAAAACAAGAATTTTCATAGCTTGCACACCTTTCCCTTATGTTCCCCCAACCCCTCAGGTACCTACATTTGGATTTCTTTGTTGATGATTCCATCAAGGAAGGCCGTCTTCACATCCGTTCTATGTAAATCCATATCCTTTGCAGCTGCCACCATGAGGATCATCAAGATTCTTGTGAACTTTGTGACGGGGATAAACATCTCACTGCATTTCTTTTCCTAATGCCCTTTGTACCCCTTTGACACAGTTTGTGCCTTGTACTTTTCCACCACAACTTCTTTTCTGTACTTGGTTTTGAGGATCAGGTTTGAGCCAATGAACTTCGCATCTTTCAGCCAGTCAACCTGCTCCCACACTTCATTTTCTACGATGAACTCCAACTCCAACTTGATGCAGCATCCGACCACTCCCCTTCGGGTGACGCAACTGCCTCTTGCATAGTCTTTGGCTCTGTTAATGCAACCAGCAAGCATTGTGTCATTCTTATCCATCAGTCAGTGCATCCGACAAAGCACTTTATCCCTCTTTGCTACCATCAGTAGTAGTGCACTAGTTTTGGTGGCATCTCCTTGCTTTAGTGTGATGTTTTTGACTCTCCATGCCCCTCCAAAACCTTAGCCAGACAAGCCCTCAAGGGCCTCTACTGATTTGGTGAAACATGGCCTAGAAGAACAACGTGTCCAGAGGATCTTCTGCTATTGCGTAATTCAACGGGAGTGAGTACCTTGACACCCTTTATGCCTCATCTGGTGGCAGATTTGAAGCCTAAATGCATCTTTGTTGTTGTTTTCCTCTATGTCATTTATTCTCTCTATTACATCACCACACTTTTGTATTATTTCCTCAACCTCACTCTTTGCATGCTCCTTGTAGTCAGGGATTTAGAACCACTCTGCCTCCTTTGGAGAATTTGTGATTCATGTGGCATTGTTGCATCTGCTAAAGCTCTATTTCTACTTCAAGTTGATATCACGGCTGTGGAGTAAGTACTATATGCAGGGGTATGAGAGCTCATATGCCTTATGCGTGCTCTTGCAGCCGAGGAACAAACGCAAACCCACCCAAAGTTTTGGCTGATTACCACCACTGTGTCGTCTCCACCATCGCATGTGCGTTCCACGAGAAAATCTTGTTGTATCCAACGCTTCTTTTTTGCCCTTTCTAAACCTCCTGTGATTTATTCCGAATACCTTTACCTTCCAACATCGCCAATGATATTGCATTGATGGTGTAGCTCGACGTACGTACAAATTCCACCCATAGACGATACGGTAACCTTGCATCTACTATTATGATCTGTACTATTTCAGTAGTATATGGTTCACCCACTCTACCACGTTGTTCGACGATGGCGAGTATGGAAAAGCTGGTCCCCATTTAATGCCTTGCTGCTTCAGCTACCTGCTACAACCCACATACTCTCCAACTCGTTGGTCCAAATCAACATGAAATTCCAGCCAGTCTGCCTCTTCAGAGTTGTGACGTATTCCTTAAACTGGTCTAGATCGCCTTTTTGCATCATTGAGAACACAAAGACCTTCACACTACAGTTTTCAATGAAGATGGCGAAGTACCTTAAGCCGCTCTTTCATGGTATTTTGAATGGTCCATACACTTCATTGTGCAAGACTTCTTGTATGCCATGTGCATAAACCGTGTAATTGTTGAATATGTTGTTTTGTGCCTTACTCAAAACATAATTCTTGCACCTCTTGTGTGCCATTACATCTCCTACAATGTGCATTAAACCACCAATGAAAATGCCATGCACAATTTCATGCGTCACCATCTCCTTAATTTGAATGAGAGATAAATGGCCTAATCATTAGTGGCATAGCTCTAGATGAAGCCATCTACCATTGGCTGTATTGAAGACAAGCTCTTGCAAGTTTAATGCATCCAGTATTTTGGGGATCACTCCTTCGCACTTGACCTCCAACACGGACTTGTTACAATCATCCTTATGCACCACCATACCTTTCATGCGGAAGAGCACCTCATACACTTGCCTGCCAAATTATTGACACTCATGCTGTCAGCGAGGTCAGGGATATGGTGCGCATCACGAATCATGCATAGAGACTTCATATCGTTCATCATGAATTCCACTTCTACATTATCGTGGTCAGCCGCTGGCTTGATGTTTTGTTTGCGACCACCATTCACTTGGAGAACTTGCTGAAGTTAACAAACCCAACCTTCTTGACCTGGGTATTCTCCTTGAAGTAAGAATTTGGTAACATGCAGTTAGCCTTATGAAGGAATTAGGTCCTATTATCATTGAGAAAGGATTTACTACCTTTGATGTTCTTCCCATCGGCCTTGGTCGCCTCTCAACATTCACATGCCTAGTGACCCTCGCTGTAATGGCTGCATGAACCTTTCTTGGTGCCCTTCTTGCTGCAATCCTTTTATCTGCCTCCCTTTTCCCCGCTCCTACCACCATGTATCTTGGTAAAGAAGGCTGATGAGGAAGATGAGGCCTCTCCACAAATCATGTACAACGTCTCGTTGCAGATTTTCCATACAACCATGCAATAGGTGAGCTTGTCTTCTTCCTATTCTCTTAAGACAAGAATGAGGCCCCTCCCACTGTTGGTAGGGCCATGATGAGTGCCATCACCCACACCAGGTGTGTGAATCCTTGACTCCATTTCTTTGCATTATGAAGCCAGTGAATTGATGTGTTGTATAGTGAAAAAAGAAGGTGCTTCATTACTAAGAATTTTTTCCATGTGCAACTTGGTTTGATGAATAATACAAGGTTTTCTTTCAAGCTTCAGCTGTCTACTTGTAGCCTTGGAAGCAATCCCAGTGCAAATCAGCTGTACCAGACACCAAGAACATGAGCGCCTCTTTGTTCTCCATGCCAAAGGAGTTATTCTCCTCATCCATTGTTGTCACCTTGTTGAGGAATATTGTTCCCATTGAAACATCTTGCAGCCCCTTCTGCACAAGGTGGATCATGAAGTGCCTTCTCCATCATCCAACGCTAGCACCGTTTGCATACTTCTAGATTGACTACATCTCTGGTTTTTGTGCCACGAGCAGCAACGTCTTTCGCGTAGAAAATCCTATGACTTGCAAAATGTGTGAATGTCTATGGGACATTTAGGATTATGGGTATAAGAAAAACTTTTCCATGTACGTGGGACTCAACGTGTCTGATGAGCATGCGTGATTTCATTTTTCCTTTCGGTTGAATACGAGACAAAGCACAAGATTTCTAGTCACCTAACGTTATGTGGGTAAGAAATTAGACAAAATCAGTTATGCAAGGGAAATAAACCAACTATTTATTATTGTTTGACATGGATTTGATCTGATGAGTTATAGTGCTACTCACAACCTTTAGAATGCAACAAACTGCATGATTTGTCCAACCGTAGGCCAAGTCATGCTTGTCAAAGCACTAGTCTCACCCACAATATAACATCTAACAACTCTTGTGGTACTACTTGTTGTGTCACCTTTCCTCACTCAGAAAATGACTTTTTCAAGTTACGTATCCCTTTTCATATGCTAGATGTATCCCGTACATTGTTGCAAACTTGCAAGTTTCAGTACTTGTATATCATTTTGATAAGAAAAGGGTTGTTTTTTGTGGATGTCAAAGTTTTTGCAACATCAAAGGCTTCCAATTTGTTGTCAGAGGGCCAATCTGGCCCTCCCTCCTCGCGAAATTTAAGAGTGGTTGAAGACCCCTTGCCATTGCGAGCACTGGCCGGTAGCCAGCCCTTCCCTAGTCGCTGGCCAGTTAGCTCCCCGCCGGCTGAACTGCCGGCGGATAGACAGTTGACCGGCCGGCCATGAGCCGACTACCTGCTGGCCACCGACTACACTGGTCGCTCGATTGGCGGCCTAGAGACCACAAGGCCTCAAGGGCCAAGGCCGATGGCCGCAAGCCCTCATCCTCATCCTCCCCTCCTTGCCTCCTAGGATGAGTGAGATGAGGGGAGAGGGCGGGCGAGAGAGGGATGCAAGCGAGAGAAAAAAGACTCACACAGATGACAGTATCTCTCGCACATTATGATTTTGCGTTGGCACGTCAAAGATAAAAATCAAGTTTGATCATGACGAAGTTAAAGTTTCTGGGATGGAAAACATGTGCAACCCCTTCCTTGGAGACCCGAAACAAGGGTGGCAAGGCAAAACCCAAATTGGACTTCTGGAGTCTCCCGACAAGAGTCACTAATAATGATTTTCCCGGAGTGACGCGCAGGGGAGAATCACTAAAGTAAGCTCTAGACACCATATTACAAACTCCGACGACTACTTTCAAGCTGGAGCTAGATACATGATCCATAATGTTGGTGTTTGAAACAGGGCAACCCTCATGATCAAGTTTGTGATGGTTCTAGTGGCTACACTATAGACATAATGATGCAAGCAGCTACAAGAGTAGAAAAAATGTAAACGAGGGATATGACCTTAATACTTGTTACAAGCACCAAGAAGTGATGCACCACCCCAAAGTGCTCCAACGGCCCCAAGCACAAGTCCGTTATGCCCCTACACCACTCCTGAGTAGAATATCACACATCATCTCCATCCTCATCCTCCCCTTCCTATTCTTCACCCATCCTCCCATTCACTAAACTCACTACAACCTCCACCACTTCACCCTTATCTACCCTCGGACCCTTCCACACTCAAATTCCCCCCCTCTAGTCATTCCACTCCTCCCTGTTCTCTTCCTCTATACCCCTCTTGGCTTACCCTTATCTCCAATCGCTGACTCTCAATGAATCACAGAGTCACTTGTTTTTCCATGCTTACATCTCCCATACCTCGTCTCTCCTTAAAAAACATCCCTATAAAAACAATCCTAGCTTTGTTTTTCCTTTGTATCAGAACAGGATACCCACTCAATCCCTCACGGTCCAAAAAGCCTTGAAAACTGGCACAACCTTGGCCCAATCCTCGGTGAATGAAGGCACGTATGGCCTGTCCTCTCCCCCCATCCCTTCAACGGTTGAGATCCCTGATCTGTCCCAGGATTTTTACTCCAATCATTACCTACTTAATCAATGAGCTAGGAAGGTTACTAGCATTGAAGAAGTTGTGTCTGAAGCTGATAGGGAAGAGATTACGGTTGTCTCTCAGATTGTGTGTCTGTGGTACCCATTGACATTGCTGAATAATCAAAAGACAATGTGCTTAATTTTCTAGCAAGTTGCTTGTAAAGAACATCCTAGCAGAGGTTTATATGTTTGAGGTCCATTTTGAGGATGATTAGAGTATGGCCTTTAGTGGCATGACAAACAAACGCATGTTGGTACCTCTCCCTCTCTCTGGCCCAAATTTCAATTTGCATGCCCTTGCTCCCCTTCCCTTCTTGTACAAGTCTGATGACGCAGAGGGTGTATATTAGGTGGTGGACAGCAGGGCGGCTAGCCCTGATTTGGATGAACACCTTGAAAAACTCCCAGAGAGGAAGGATTACATCATCACCATTCAATTCAAGCCCAAAAAGTACAATACATACAACCTACTTTGTGACAGAAAGTGTGTTAACCAATGTCGTCCATGTATGTTCAATCAGCTCCACCTTCACTACTTCTAGGATCCACTGAATGGAAAAGGGAATAGCACTCTTCGTAACGTTGCAATGCCTCACAAAGATGACAAGTAGTTGGACACATCGGGCGTAGGCCTGTGGTTTGCGAACCATCCTTTCATAGTTGCCAAGTTTTCTTCCTTCTATTGTGGGATGAACCACAAAACTAGCCATCACTTCTTCACCATCAACATCAGCCGCCCAGTAAACTTCTCTAAGGAACAACTCGTCACCATCAAGGGCACAATCGAAAACTTTACGTCCACCTTTCTTTCCCATGCTTTTTTTTGTTGTCTTCTCTCTCATTTCTGTTTTTTTTCCAGCCCAGGTGGTCTCTTCAAGACTTGTCCCCTCATGGACCATGTTGACTCCGACATGGACGTCTTCTCATGAGCTTCTCCATGAACCCCCATTTTTTGTGATGTGGATGGAAGCTTTGCCTTTCCCATCATCAACCGGCAACAAAACTATTCACCTTGCTACCCACATGCTCTCCAAGGAACACTTCAATGTCCTTAATGCCGGTCTTTTCCTCCAAAACCCATCTGACGGGCTCTATCTCCCTGCTTCCACCTCCTTCCCAAACTTCATGAAGTAGCAATAGCAGCAAGCTCATTTTCTGTTCCCCCAACCAAAGCATCTTCCTCTTCTGCAGTGAGCCCCCCTCCTCCTCTGTTGGGACCCAGTCCCAAGACCCCATGTTGCACTCATGGCAAACACTATGGCTATCGAACATGATTTCTTGCCCATCTCCACCGGTCACCCAACGCTAGATGGTGTGCTTCTCCACCGTGCATTCATTCCTTTTGATCATGCATATTCCACCTTCCTCTCCTCTTCACTAGTAACTCCTCCTTTCCCTTTACTGGGGGCTGTTCTCCTCATGGATGCCAAGGCAATTATGCTCCTCCTTCCAAACCTTGCCCTCTCAATGGTGCCACCACAATTCTGCTCAAATCTCTTTCTATTCACTCTTCTCTTTACTCATGAAAAGCCTTCTATTACAACTACTAGTCCAACACATCGTACTCTCATGTAGGAAAACAATGCATATCCCCTCGGCATTTATGCAATTCCTACCATTGTCACTTCTACTACTCCCCCTTTCCACCCCGTCCACTTCTTCTCTTACTCCTCCTTATCCTTCCCACTCCCCATAACCCTCACCTAACAGTCTCATCCCCCTTCCTGTCTAGCCCCTGCTTAGGCCCCACGCACTCCCTCTCCTCATTGTCCCTCTCTAGTTTATCATTCCCTCCATAACAACCCCTACTCCCTCCTCACTTCTTCATTGTCTATACATGGCAACCAACCCCCTCCTTCACTCTTCTTTGTATGAAATCAACATTCAAATTACTCTTCTCTCCCGGTTTTACATTCCAAGATATCTTGACCAATTGACCTACATTATCTTAAACCATTGGTCGTGCAAGACTTCTAAGCATCAAACTTGAGTCGAGGGGTACCTTAATGTTGTACACTTCAACAGCAATACATTACATTTGCACAAAATCAGGCCTTTTTCTACAAACTTATCACTATTGAACAAGCTCATCTTGCTAAACATATTGAGTCACACTTGAACAATGAGTCACCCCTTCGTTTCTTTCAATTGGATCTTCATCTTTCTCCCTTCCACTCCTCCTTATCATCGCATGGCGTTGGCATCAACATCTTCCACCAATCTTACATCGGTGTGTCTAATGTCACTACAAACAATACATTCTTCAGGTGTGGCCTTCCAAACTACTTGGCATAATGAACCATTATCCAAAACATCCGTCTATGTCCAAGCCAATGCTCCATATCCCGTCATCTTTTGAAAAAATGTCAATGAGAAACTTACAACAACCAATATCCACTTTCTCTTTGGTGACTTCAACTGTGTCATCATCCTCAATGATTGTCATCCTTCCTCCCTCGACCTGGACTCTTACAATGATGCCAATTCGCTTAAATGAAATAAATCCAACATTATATTTTACACCGTCCCTCCCCCAATTCACTCATCACTTGTCCCCCTTTGGTTCCATCGCCCTCCTAAAAAACTCCAGCGCCAATTACCGCTACTTTTTACATACCCCTTTCCCACCACATCTCCAACCACACCAAAGCTAAATTTATCACCCTCTCACCACCCCTCCATTTCAAAATTTATCCTTCCTTGGAAACTAAATTTCTCACTCCTAGATAGACCATGGGCCTTTCCTCCTCTGTGAAGACTGATCCTCCTCCAAACTAGCGCTCATTAGACATCTTTGGCACTCCACACACCAAGAACCCCTTCGCAAACTTTGCACACTTGCCCACTTGGAACAATAAATATCCAACTTTAGACTTGTGTATTCATCATCCTTCTAACTAAATACCCTTGCCTCTCTTGCCAGAGCACACACTCAGCTTCAATCTTACCATGCAAACAAGTGACTATCCCTTCACCATGCTGCACTGCTTAAATCAAACATCCAAGAAAGCAATCTGTCCCCCCTTGTGTCTTCTACATCACAAAATTGATGCCCCACCACTTGCATTTCAACCCTGCAAGACACCGAAGGCAGCCCCTGAACATGCCTGACTCTTGGTGTTTATCACCAGAGCCTTCTACTCCCAGTTCTTTCATGTTCCTACACCAATCATAGAATACTCCCCTATAATCGCCCTACTTGTCCCAAGTTCCCCCCTAGAATCCACTCACTTCTCAATGCACCCATCACCACACAGTATATCTCCAATAAAATCTTGGACCAGGCCTCTCATGAATCTCCTGGCCCTGGCAGTCTCCCCGGGGAACTGTACAGATGGCTCCTCCCTCACATTTCCTTGCAACTGCTCCTGTATTATAAACGCCTGTTGAAAATCCCAGCTCCAACCCCGACTTTGTCTCTTTCATCAATACCCACCTTTATGAGAAAGGAAACCCTTATGATATCAGCAACTATCATTCAATTTCTCTTCTCAACGTCGCATAAAAAATCATTTCTTAACTTCTTGTTACACATTTTGGAAAAGTTTTAACATTCATCATTGATGAAAACAAAACTGGTTTGTTTGTGGACGCATCATCATGCTTGCATTTCCACAAATCAACAACATTCATCACTAAGCTACACGGACTTAGACACCACTCTATTTTCTGTGTGCTAAATTTGAGAAAGCCAATGACTCTTGAAACAAAGATTTTGTTATCCACTCTATATCACACCTCAATCTCCCACCCTTGTTTATGCACTGGATTTGCCTGCTCGACCACAATCTCTCAACATGCCTCCTTCACAGTAGCTCCCTTGCTGGGACTATTCCCCTCTTCTCTGGGGTTTGTAGAGGATGCCCTATAACCCCAGTATCTTTTTTTTCTCCCTCAAACCTATCACATTATTCCTCTATGATTGCTTCACCAGTATTCTTCATTCATGTCCAATCATCCCAAATTCATGTACTTGCTAATGTGTGTACCTGCATATGGCGATGACCTTCCATGAAAAAGACCTAGAAAGTGGATAACATTCTTAGGAAGTTACTTGTTGGACTCACGTACACACATGATTATGATTATGAGTATGTGGACAACAGAATTTCCATGAAAATTTTGGATAGTAAGGTTCACTGAAAAAATGTGAGAAAAAATCTCTCAACCAAAACAATTTCTAGAAATTTCTTAAACACGTATTGCCTTTGTATGTTTGATAGACCTTGTCTTTGCGTATTTTGTGCCAAAATTGTGTTCTTGTAATCAGCCTAACATTGTACACAACTCTACACAGGCATAGTGCAGGGTATAGTCCAATATTCAAGTTGTTGGTCAAAGCTCGATGTACCGACTGCTGCCTGTTGGTCGTGTAATTGACTTGATACGTCTCGAGTCAAATCCCATAAATGCTTGTTTGGAAATGGGTAGCATTTTCCAATACTCCTAGCGTTTGGCAAAATTCCTAGGAATCATTCTTTTTATGCAAGAGAATATTGTCATTGTCTTACGCATAAGCGAAAACTCCAGGATTCTTCCCTCTACACCCTGCCAGTGCAAATACAAATGGGTGTTACAAAATTGATTATTCAGATTTCTAAATGAGCACCCTCCCAACACCCCCCAGGGTGGATTTTGATTTTAGTTGCTTTTTCTTACGCCTTGTAATGTTTCATGGGAGCACCCTATGTGCGAGCAACTCCAATCCCTAGCTTTTTTAAGCACCGTTGGTTCTGTATTATCAACGTTCAAGATCATCTCTGGCTTCCTTTATGCACGATACACTTGTGCCTATGAATTGTTGTCTACCAATTTTCACTTTTGAGGGAGGGGGAATGGGCAGTCCTCCTCCTGGTTGACTGTGCATTACTGGAGCATATTGGGTTGTGTATTCGGAGTATTACCATTTTAATACACATGTGAATCAGAACAATTTTGTATTT
The DNA here is from genome assembly GCA_023375785.1 of Penium margaritaceum. NCBI lineage: Eukaryota > Viridiplantae > Streptophyta > Zygnematophyceae > Desmidiales > Peniaceae > Penium > Penium margaritaceum. Next base: position 50,294 of record SZWC01012389.1, on the reverse strand, counting down.
TCTGGTGCATGTATGAGATATACTCCCTGATAAACTCCTCTAATACATTCGTCATAGTTCGGGGGGGAGGGGAGTGGATCCGGAATGACTTTACAATGTATAAACCTTGTAATATGCCATGAGAGCACCATAGGTGCGAGTCTGTTCAAAGTTACGATTTCTATTTCACATCGTTAGATTTCCACAATGGATGTTCTAGATTCCTTTAGAAAGCATTTACAAAGAGCACACTTGTGTGTTTGAAGGGTCGAATTCTAGATACAGTCACCAATACACTAACCAGATCCACTTTTCACATTTTTGGGAGGGGGGCAGGCACGCCCTCCCCATCCCTCAAAGTCAAAAGTGTACTACATGAGTGTATTGGATAGTGTATCTGGAGGGTGGCAGTTGAAATGCACAAGAGTATCAATACACTTGTGTATCGTTTTGTGAGTATCTTTGATACACTCCTTCATACGCCATTCCAATACACTCACGATGTTTGGGAGGAGGGCCCTTAAAGCAGGGTACCGTTGTGTTATCTCTGGCAATGTTTCATGAGAGAAACATGTGTAAGGATGTTTTCCCATGAACCGTTAATTACAATAACTCAGATTCTAGGTTGTTGATAGAAGTCTTTACAAAAAATACATTTACAAAAGTTCATGATAGGTTTGTATTTGGTGGGTGCCTAATAACATAAACAAGTGTATGGGTACACATATGTATTTTTTTGTCCGTATCCACAATGCACTCACCCACAAACCCCTTCAAATAAAATGACAAGGTTTTGAAGGGGGTGTAGTGTGAGTTTAGATGTATAAAAGTGAATGCTTCCACTTCATCAACATTCTCTGCCCAATACACTCTCCAAGTACACTCTGAGGATTGGGAGGGAGGAGACACCATCAAGAAAATTATTTGCATGTCCCATGTCGACCTTGTGGTAAAGTCTCATGATGTCTTGTTTGTATGCGCAAGGAATTAACTTATTTGTAAACATTTATGAGACATAAACTTTCTTTTAGCAACGTACCCAACAAAATGGGCATTGTAACGACCATTGTATGTTATTCTTAATTACAATATAACTATCATTATAATTCAAGAAAGTACTTAATATCTTTTTTCATGGAAGCAATTGTTTTCACCAAGAAACCGATGATGTAAAAATCTTACGCACACGCGTAAACTTCAAAGAACCTCAGGTTTATTGTACACAGATTTTGTAGTTTTTTAAATAGGGGTAAGTGACCATAGCTCGTTTTCCCATCATTGTTTGACCAAAGAACCTCGTTGGCTGTGCCGATGACCTGAATCTTATCCTCACATCACCACGCAAAGTCACACTCTGGACGCAGCTTTTACGTACTGCGGCTCGGTATAGCAGATTCCACACAATTCATCGCTAGACCCATTCAATTTCAATAGGAGATCATATCCCTGAAGTGCCTTCTTCACACTACCCTTTCGCAAAAGAACCTGTCCGTATTCTACGCCATGTGTTCCGTCCATCAAATGGACCCCAACCACACTTGGAGGATTGTGGTTGCATGACTGCAAGCCGCTGTTTCCATATGAGCCAAAGCCCGTATTCTTATTCAAACAGATTTCATCTTCATAAAATCCTACCTGAATCCTCAGTTCCTCTTCTACTCTTAAGTATGTCCCCCATTTCCTAAAAACTTATATAATATTACCGCTCTTGTGCTCAACTTCCTCTCCTTGAATAACTACCGTGAATTTTCCGAGGGACTCCAATTGTATTATCAATCAATGGCTTGTATTACCAAACATCGATGGGATCTTGGAGTCATTTGGACCCCACTCTTAGCATCGCACAGGAAGAAAAATGGGACTATTCCTTTCTTCCTCCTGGAGAACCTCAACTGAAACACACTCCTCTGACTACGAAATAATTTTGCAAGCAAGTTCACTCTCTCTTATACTACCCTGATCTTTGTTGTCTCAAACTCCCTTCCCTTTATCCACGTTGGCGTTTCATTTTATAAAAATTCATCACCTCATCTCCATCCCCCCCCCCCTTGTGCACCTTCTTCTCAAAGAGCCCTCTTCTCTTCTTCTTATCCTACCCTTTTCTTCATTGCCTATTCTTGGTTCATCTCTGAACAACAATTGGTCCTGTTTGGCATCCCCTCCTCAGAACGCTGACTTCCTACTACATGAATCACCCTTTGTTCACTTTTCTCCTTTACCTTCATTGACCAGGGTGCATCAACAAATAGTCCTTCGTATTCTTAACTTACTTCCCCTTTCCTGGGTTTGTATCCATCAAACCAATCAATTGACCCCTCTAAACCTCACTTTTACCACTTTCTTCACCATTGAGGACCTTACTGGTCTCCCCACCTATATGGTGTTTTACCTTATCCCAAATTCTACAAGTTCACACTACATCTTCCAGGTGTAACGATTGAATAGGGTCGGAGAAGGGGGGAGGCCGTAGGGTGGGGGGATGGAGAAGAGAGGAGGAGAGAGGTGGAGGGTAGAGCCGAGAGTAAGCCGTGGGGCCAACTTCTGGTCTTGGCTGTGAGGGGGAGGCAGCTCTTGAGAGCTGTGAGGGGGGTGCTCTCGAGTGCTGTGAGGTGGGATTGAGGCAGGAGACTTAGGCGTGAGAGGGGATCGAGGCAAGTGAGTTGAATGTTTTTTGGAAAAAATGAGTAGAACGAGCGAGCCACGCGGACCCCTACCGGATCCCGTGGCTCGCTTGAGTGGTTTGCCACCCTGCGTGGGGAACCACACATGGAGCAGTAGAATTCGCTAGAGCAATCAGCAAGCGCAACCTTGGAAAACGTGCAAGCGACCCATCCTATGTCGCGTGAGGATTCAGTATGCAAAGTAGGTTAGAACACACCGGAGGAAGGTAGGACTAGTCTAGGTACACTAACAGTATTTGCTAACTTAACACGATAGTGTACGTGAGGGAAGATGGCACAAGCAGAAAGATTGAACACCACCGCACCAGTGGCAACAAGCGAAGAGAGAGACGTCCGGGAGAGGGAGGCGCACGCCGCCAAAACGGAGAGAGGCGCTGCACACGAGACATCAACCACCCCCAGCGCGGAAGGAACGTCGAGAGCAATGACCCGCACGACACCCTAAGCAACCAGCCAGGAGTACATACGCAGGAGGTACCCAACCGGAAGCAACCCTTCACCAGAAGATCGGACGGCGCCACCAGAAGCACCTAGCCAGGAGCACCCCCAAAAGCACCGCACCAGGAGCACCCCACCAAAAGTACCACACCAGGAGCATCCCACCAGAAGCGCTAACAACACCGCCAGTGCCCAACCAGCGGAGGCGATCCGCCGGAGGACGGGCGCTCCTTGCCATGGCGAAGGAGTCAAGGACCTACACATCCACCAACTAGGGACACAAAACACCAGAGGAGCAGAGTGCACGGGAGAGACGAGGAAAAAGGGGGGGTGATACGGAGGCACGACCAGGGGCCAAGGATGCAGGGAGCGCCGACGACGAGGGAGGCAAGTGGGAGGACCTGCACAGAGCATAGGGGGGGGGTAAATGCGAAGCGAGCGGGAAGAAAATCGTCGAGAAGATGACCACGGTAAGCCAACAACAGCAGCAGGGCAGGGCAGAGTAAGGGGAATCAGTCAGCCGGGGAGAGTGTACCAAGTCCAACCGCTTCAATGCTGGAGGCAAAGGCGGGCTGGTGAAGGGCCTTAGTGAGGAAGTCCGCAAGCTAAAACTCTGCGGAGATGAAGTAAAGAGAAACATCGCCAGTGGCAACGACATCGTGCATATAGTGGTGCTCGACGTTGATGTACTTTGTACGGCGGTGAAACGCACCGGCGTTCCTAGCGATGGCGAGATTGCTCTCACTTTCGGTGTAGAGGGGCACAGGCGGCCTGGGGAGATGGAACTCGCCAAAAAGGCGGCGGAGCCACATATCCTCAGCTGCTGCGCAACCCAAGGCCATGTACTCAGCCTCCCAAGTGCTGTGAGCGATGCAACCCTGCTTGCCGCTCGGCCAGGAGACTGCAGTGGCCCCAAGAAGGAAGACAAAGCTGTCAATGCGCCGGATAGCAACGGTCTAGAAAACGGGTCCCGACATGGGAGGCCGCCAACCGCTCTTGGTATTGCAACCAAGATAACATATCACCCTCGAACGAGGGATCCACACTTTAGGTTCATTTGGTTTGCAACCTCACAAAGTCCGCATGTTGGTCTTTAGTGTCTACCTTTGGTTGGACACTCTGTGAGGAGTCTGAAAGGCAAGAACTGTAAATGGATGCATGCAAGGTACAGGCTTTTATACTTGCAGAGCTTCGCTAAAGCTTCTGCTTGTAGTGGCTCCACTGGAGCCAACCTCAACCTACA
>SZWC01012389.1:26320-38793 GCA_023375785.1 Penium margaritaceum | reverse complement strand
GGGGTGATGGACGAGGTGAGGGAGAACAAGGAAGAAGAAGAGGAGAGAGCGCAGGGTGCAGGGGAAAATGGAGAGGGAGAAGAGGGTGGAAGGGGGGGCGAGGGCGACAAAGGAATGGGAGTGTCGGGGGAGCCGGAGGGAGGGACGCGGAGGGAGGAAACACGGAGGGACACACGAGTGGCGGGGACGGGAGGGAGGGGGAGGAGCGAGGTGGCAGGCAAGAGCGCGAGCAGTGCGGGAGCGAGTGCGAGAAGAGACAAGTGAAGGAGGAGGGGGGTGTCGAACATGAGGTCAGAGGGAGGAAGAGAGGAGAAGGGGGGATGGGAAGGGGGAGGAGGGTCAGAGAGGGGAGGAGAAGAAGATAGAAGGGGGTCAATGAGGGTAACGGAGGAGGCGGGGGAAGGATGGGAGGACGAGCCCAAGCAGCATGCCCGCTCATCCAGAAGGAGAGCCCAGCACGAGACGGTAGGGCAGGGGGGGACGGGTGAGGAGAAGAGCGAAGGACCGGGGAAATCGGGGGTGGGGAAGGATGTGGGGAGGGAATGGGAAGGGGGGGAAGAATCTCACGAGAAAGGAAACTAAGAAGGGGAGTCAAGGGTATGGGGTCGTCGGTCGATGGGGCAAGCGGGATCGGTGGACGAGGTGAAAGGAGAGAAGTGGGATCGGGGTGATGTAGGGAGCCACATGAGTAGGTAGGAGGCGGAGTAGCGTCCTCGGGAGTTTCCTCAACAGAGAGGAGGATGGGGTCAGGACACCAAGCGGTATCGGGCACCCAAGGGGAACCAAGGGCCTGGGCGGCGGTCAAGGCCGGGGGAACAGGCGGAGGTACAGGTGGAAAACCAGGCGGAGGGGAAGGAACCGGCAAGGGTAGGAGGGCAGGAAGGGGGGAGACGGACGGCGAGCTGCCCTGGAAATGTGACGAAGGTAAGGGAGGAGGGAGAGGCACAGGAGATGCGGATGGGGGAGGCACCGGGGGCACGGAGGCGGACAAGGGAAGGCATAGGGAGCACAGAGGATAGGGGCAAAGGGAGGGGCGAGGGGGCACGACGGGCATGGGAAGAGGAGGCGGGAGGGGAAGCGGGGCACTAGCAGGGATTCGGGTTGGTATGGGGGAAGGAAAGGGGGACAAGGGAATGAGGGAAGAGGAAATGGAAGGGGGAGCAGGCATGAGCAACAGGGGCACACACAGCCAAGGGAGGAGGTGAGAGGGAGGGGAGGACGAGGAAGGGAAGCCACAAGGGAAAACGAGGGAGGAAAGAACAGGGACTGGAACCGCCGGAGGGGAAGTAGGAGACGGTGGAGGCCCTGCATAGACAAGACAATCGGTGGAGTATGCTGATGCGGAGGTCGGAGGGGGAGGGGTACGGTTGGCACCAAAAGCGCAGTAAGTTAGCTGCTCAAAGAAGCAAGCATGGCACGACTCGATGATGCAATGTAGAACTGGATCCCCAAAGTGATACACCCGAGAGCGAGGAGCAACTCCAAGAGTGACTCAGAGACAGCCAGGCGGGTCGAGCTTGCTGGAACGAGAGGGGGATGCAAGATAGACAGTGGCCATAATGCCCCACACCACGGCCTGGTTGAGGTCCACGCCCGATCAAAGAACAGCTCGAACGGCGTGGTGTCAAGGGCAAGAGGTTCGTACAAAATCTGGTTCCACACCCAAGTGCAGTAGCGCGCGGCCGCGGACCAGAAACTCCGACCACGGTCAAGAAAAATAGCCTCGTCCATCATGGTGCGGAGACTCTTGGTAAGGGTGCAGTTCCAGCACTTCGCGACCCCATTTTGCTGAAGAGAGAAGGGGGTGGAAAGCTCATGAACAACGCCCTCACGATCGAGAAAGGCCGCGGTATTGCCAAAGAGCTCACCACCACAATCGGAGTGAAAGTGGAGGAACTGGTGACATCTTTGGTGCTGGGTAGATGCGTACCATGACTGGATGGTCGCTACAACATCGCTCTTTGAACGAAGGAAGAAGACCCACGTGAACCGTGAGTAGTCATCAATCAGGCTAAGCACGCATGTAGCGTGCTCGTCAAGGGACTCCTCTAGGAGAGGACCCAGGACGCCGGCATGAACCAGTTCGAGGGGCGGAGAAGCACGACAGGGGGAGGATGGAAAGGGGAGGCAATGCATCTTACCGACCACATAATATGTGCAGCTAGTAGCGCATGGTGCACGGGATGATGGGTCGGACAACCCATTGGCTAGGAGAGTTCGAAGGAGAGAGGCAACGGCGGAAGCCGGGAGATGGCAAAGGCGACGGTGAAGGAGATGCGAGTGGGCAGAGCGGGAGAGGGCAACAAGCGCAATGGCGTCAGCCGTGTGGGCCAAGACAGAGTGGGTGCCAAGAACCTGGTAGAGGCCCTTGCCAGGGGGGCGGCGACCGCGGAGGACAACATGCCCACTGGCACGATCAGTGACAGCAACAAGACCAAGTGCACAAGTGGTAGAGAAACCGCAGGTATCGAGCGTTGGAACAAAGAGGAGGGAGAAGTCGAGAGAACGAAAAAAGAGGATAGAGGACAAGGAAAAGTCACCGGCAGGGGACGTCAAGCAGACTGTACTGACACCAAGAACATGCAAGGGTGCACCATCACCGATGAATACAGAAGTGATGACAGAGACAGGACTAAATGACGTGAAGAGCTCATGAAAAGGGCACCTGTGATCCGTGGCGGCCTCGTCAACAACCCAAGACAGGGAGACGACCCGCTCAGTATCGGAGAGAAGGAAATAAGCGGTCGTGCGAGGAGAGATATCTACGAAAAAAGGGGGCGATGGGGAGAGAGGAGGGGACATCAGGGAGGAGGCAGGTGTGGCGATGCAGTCAAACAAGGGGGACATACCGGCGGGCGGAGGACTACAGAGGACACCCTCTGTAAGGACATGGCGAATCAAGGCGACAATGGCATCCTGAGGAAGAGGAGGGGCAGCAGCAGCAAGGGGCCCGGGGCCGCCAGGTGGGACGAGAGGAGCGGCACCGAGGGGCCCAGAGGGCAGAGCAGGAGGGGCACCAAAGGCACGACCATGCAGAAGAGCCCGCTGGCGAGCAATCTATTCACGATGTTCGGGGACCGGGGGAAGAGGACAGGCGTTATGACGATGACCCACAGTATCATTGTTTCTACAGATGGGTGGACGACCTCCGCCGCCACCAGCAGGAGTCTGAACGGCAAGAGCATGGGTGGCTGGGGGTGGGAGAATGCCAGGGAGAGCGTCAGGGAGGATAGGCTCAGCAATAGCAGCAACAGGCTAGGATGCAATCTGGAACATGCGAAGACCATAAAGAAGAGCTGGCCAGATAACACTAGGTATCTAGTATGCGTGCTGCAGGGTCAAGGCGAGGGGGAAGGAGGAAAGAGCGCCAGAGAAGGCAGGACCGAGGCCAGCCACAACGGAAGTTAGAAACGCTTGGTCCGTAAGTGAGGCACCAGCGGTGAGCAGCTTGTTCTTGAGAAGCTTAGCGCGACCCAAGTAGGCCCCAAGAGACTCGACGGGACGACGGCGGAGAGCGCGGAGATCAGCTAGAAGGGAGGTGGAAAAGTGAAGGGAGTCAGAGGAGTAAAGTGGGAGAAGGGAGGTCCAGGCCTCGCGAGGGCGAGCAAGAAGAGCGGGGGTGGGGGAAAAGCGATCAAGCTGGCGAAGTGCGACAGTGGGGGCGGCTGAGTAGAAAAGATGGAAGGGGAGGGGCGCCCGGTCCGGGTGTGTGAGAGGAAGGGTAGGAGCAGGATCGTAGTGCTCCCAAAGGTCGTCCATGTGTGCCCTCGAGGCAAAACGAGCAGACCACTCACTGAAGGATGTGCCAGCAACGTGGTTGGGAGCAGAGGTGAGAGGCATCCGTGAGGCAAGTGAGCAGAGATCAAGACTAACGAGCTGGACGACTGTAAGGGTCATGGCATCGAGATGAGCCTCGGTGCGGGCAAGGGCACCGCGGGGATCAGCGGTAGCAGCAAATCCAGCAGCAGCAGCAGTACCTCCAATGGCAGGAGCACCCCCAACGGAAGCAGAAACCCTAGCAGCAGCAGCCCCACCAACGGCACCGCCGACGGTAGCAACCCCACCCGCCGCAGCGACACAACTTGTAAGCCCGACAGAGCCAATGCCACTGATTACTGCTTGTGGATTTATTGAATGTACAATATAACTGTGAATTTGGAATTTACAGGAAAAACCGTGTTGGATCGACCCAAGAATGGGGTCAATCCATCAAGAATTGAGGAAGATACGCCCGGCCAAAGGTTGGACCGGCGGAGGGGAAAAAGGTGACGGGAAATCGTCTCCAAAGACCAAGGCTCCACCCTCGGAAGACCCAACAAGGCCAAAGCGCGCCTTGGGGCCCGGATAGTCAATACTTCAAGGATCATTGAGGGCCAAGGGTGCTTTGGAGTGGCACCCCCGTGTGTTTTTACCGGAAAGGGCGCTTTGGGCGGCCGTCACCGCCGCTAGTGGTGCTGCCAGCGGAAGATTGCTGTGGTTCACGGAAACGGCCATATCTCGGCCGTTCCTCCATGGAATGGTGCAATTCTTGGTGTGTTGGAAAGTTGGGAAGGTGAGCCACGTCATGCTAAGGCAATAATGCTCATCCTTGGCCTGTACACAGCTGCACACGGCCCGGCGGCCTCGGGTTGCCTAGGATGTGTCATCATGTACATATAATCTTGTATGTTGACACTTGAATAACAAGTACAGTTTACTCCCACTATGCCACACGTGTTCCTGTGATCCCCCAAGATGACCCTACATTTTTGCAAGCCCGGGAAGGTATGCACTGGCCTCCCTTTGGTTGCAGCTGCAATCGGTTGGTGCCTACACCATCCAATTGAGGCTAGCACACCGCGCCTGGTTCACACTTGGTATCAGAGCCACCCTTGGCTGAGGGACACAATCTTCTATGTGGCAGCCGCTCCTGGTCAGCGTAGACCAGCATGCATCTCGTCTCTTTGGCGGATCCGTGCCCAAGGCCAACCACACACTCCGGTGACAAGATGGTACCTGGAGGACCCGTTGAGGAAGAAGATGTACCGGACTTAAAGTTGACTTCATCCGGCTCCTCCTTGTTGGTTGCGGCGTTTGACGCGCAAGGCAAAGTAACAGCAGGTGCAGTGCTATAGAAGTTGCTCGCTGACATGCAGGCCAAGATTGACCTGTTGGAGAAGCAAAATGCGTACCTCAATCAAGAGCTCGCGAAGCATCCTGTGACAACACCAGTGGTAGTAGCCACCGCAAATGTACCTGCGGAGGGCGTCCCGAGCCGCCCAAGCCGGAGCCGTTTGACCCATCCAAGAACGATGGGCCAGCTCCGCACGCTTGGATACTCGGACTGGAATTGTACTTCACCGCCATTGGCGTGGATGCCTCAAGGTACGAGGTGCACAGCGACTATGTCGTGACCCTATTCAGAGGGGCATCGTTGGATTGGTGGGCCGATGTGATGCGGTCCAATCCACACAGCAGTGGAGCAGCAATGGTCGACGGCACTACGGCCGCATTTGGAATACTAACCCCATTGGCTCCAACCTACAGCAGTGGCGACCCTACCCTGAAATGACCGACCTCGTGGAAAGAGTTAACGGAGTTATCCATCAAGCGCCTCACCATCGGCGACGTGAGGAATAATGCGTGCATCAAGCTACGTCGGCTTTGCCAAATTGGCGGCATCGCCGACTACATCCGCAGGTTTTGTGAGATCGCCGCCAACTATGGCTTTGACTCCCACAAATTGTGCTTCCACTATATCAACGGCCTCAAGAACAACGCCCATGCTGTGACGGTGATGCACGGCCTCAACGACGACCTGCCGGGGATGAACGCAGCAGGTTGGCGGTACGACTCGCATGTGCAACAGGCTCATGCCAACAGCCAAAATTCTTTTGGAGGTGGTTATGGCAAGCGGGCCGAGAGCGACAACACGCCCATGGAGATTGGATCGTTGCAACAACGCAAGTGCTACAATTGTGGCAAGCCTGGCCACATTGTGTGCGACTGTCAAAGTCCAAGGAAGGGCGATGGCAAGGGTAAGCGGCAAGGGAAAGGGAAGCAAGCCATGAAGGAAGCAGATAAAGCAACAAAGGAGTCGGGAAACGAGGAGAGCCGGGAGTAGATGGCGTTACTTCTGGCTACTCTCAACCCAAACCGCCAGTCGACAGCCCACCCGAATGCCTTGCGGCAATTAAGGGGGTTTCCAAGGTGAAGGCATGGGACGCGGGGTATGAAGAGGAGCAGCCCGCACTTCTCTTGGAGGCGCGAGTGAAAGGCGTCAAGGGGAAGGTGGGAAGTCTGCTGGATTGTGGCGTGAGCCACAGTTTTGTGAGCATGGAGTGTACTCGGAAGTGGGGCCTTACGCTCACAAGCAAGAAACGGACCGCAAACCAAGTGGACGACATGATTGAAGTGGAGTACCTAACCCGTCCCCTCTCCATTCGCGTGGGGAAGCTTCGCATAACTGTCGTACATCGGGTGTGTCCGATAAAGGATTACGATGAGATCCTCGGTCGGGACTTCCTCCACAAGTACAACCCTGTCGTCAATTGTGAGGCGCGCACCGTCTCAGTCAAGCTCGGAGACAAGGAGTATCCCTTGCCTACGTGGTCCGAGGAAGAAGCCGTGGAGGAGGAGACTTGCGAGGAGGAAGCGCCGCAGCAGTTGGTGCCTCGCAAGGAGTAATCGGCGCCTATGATGCTGAACTTGGTGCAGCTAAAATGCGCGATTCGAAAAAAGGAGCAGATTTCTTTGGCATTCATGCGAGATGTGGAGGACGATTTGAACAAACCAGAGGAAATGGCGTCTGCTGTGGCGCATGAGGCGACTCATGAGCAACCAGGGGCCCAAGGCAATTTGGCCGCGGTGTTTGAGGGGCTTCGGAAGTTGTGTACGGAGTTCAAGGATGTGTTCCCAGACACCCTCCCGGCGGGTCTACCACCAAAGCGGGATGTGGACCATCGCAACGACCTCAAACCTAGAGCGTGCCCGCCTGTTCGTGCAACGTATGGCATGAGTGATGTGCAATTGCAAGAGCTCAGAGCAGGGCTTCATCCGCCCCTCCTCGTCTGCTTACGCTGCACCTGTCTTGTTTGTGTAGAAAAATGCGGGAGAGATGCACATGTTCGTTGACTACCGGGCGTTGAACGAGTTGACCATCAAGAACCGGTACCCGCTTCCACAAGTCAAGGAGCTCTTCGATCAGTTCCATGCGGTTCGCTTCTTCACAAAGATAGACCTCCGTTCCGGCTACCACCAAATCCACATCGCAGCAGATAATGTGGAAAAGACGGCCTTCAGCACCTGCTATGGTCACTACGTGTTCCTCATGATGCCTTTCGGGTTGACCTACGCGCCGGCCACCTTCATGGTGGTGATGAACATCTTCAGGCCGTACTTGGATGTCTTTGTGGTGGTTTACCTCGACGACATCTTGGTGTACAGGAGGACGGCGGCAGAGCATGAGGAGCATGTGATGAAGGTTCTCAAAGGTTTTTAGGACGGCGATGTTTTTTGCGAAACTCTCTACGTGTGAGTTCGCGGTGGGCAAAGTTGAATTCCTTGGAAACATCATTGGCAATGGACAGATTGCCATGGACCCACGCAAAGTGTCATCCGTGTAAGAGTGGCCGAAGTTACGTAATGTGCATGATGTGCAAGTGTTCCTTGGGTCTTGCAACTACCGTAGGTTCATCCTTGGCTACGCGGGAGTGTCAGCGCCACTCTCCAATCTCACTCGTAAGGATTGCGAGTGGAGTTGGGGGGTTAGCAAACATGAAGCGTTTGAGAATCTCAAAAGGACTCTGACCTCCGCGTCGGCCTTGCACTTGGCCGACAGTAGCCGTGAGTTTGAAATGGCGACAGATGCATCAGACCTGGCCATTGGTGGGATCCTTTTGCAGGATTTTGGCAACGGGTCGCAGCGGGTCGTATACTACTCATGCAAGTTGCACGTGGCGGAGCTGAACTACGCCACCCATGACAAGGAGATGTTCGCCGTGGTCGCAGCCTTCAAGAACTGGCAGTGCTACCTCGAGGCGCTGAAGTGCACGGTCTACACCGACCACCACGCATTGAAGTACTTCAAGACGCAGCCGAACCTGAGTCATCGGCAAGCGCGTCGGGTGGAATACCTTGAGTCGCACTTCGACTACGAGACCGTGGTGATTGGACCTGATGATGCGGGTCACGTCTCTCACCATCCACGAGGATGCTTTCCTTGGGAAGATCTTCACGGAGGGATACGAGGCGCATGGGGAGTATGCCGCTCGGAGATTTTTCTTTGAGGCACCGTATTGGCGACGGTGCGACACATAGCAGGTGATGGTTCCCACGGTGCCAGCGCTTTGGAAGCTGATTTTAGAGAAGTGCCATGACAGTAGCCCGAGCGGTCACTTCTCCGCCGACAAGACGTTGAAGACGGTGGCTCCCTTCTTTTGGTGGCCCACCATGTCGTCGGAGGTGGCTGAATTCTGCCGGGGTTGTGACGTGTGCCAATGCCACAAGGTACAAAGGACGAAGATCCCGGATCTCCTCCAACCCTTGCCCATCCCGGAGCAGCCATGGCAAGACATCTCCATGGATTTCATCACGGGTTTGCCCACGACAGCGGCATGCCACAATGCGGTGTTGGTGGTGGTAGATCGCTTCAACAAGATGTCGCACTTCATTGCAACGCGTGATACAGTGAGCGCGGAAGGCACGGCTCGGCTATTCCTCGAGCACGTGGTGCGTCTCCATGACGTGCCGCGGTTCATTGTGAGCGACCGTGACCCGCGTTTTACAAGCACGTTCTGGCAAGAACTCATGGAATGGTACGGCAGCAAGGTGCAGCTATCGACAAGTTTTCACCCCCTAACTAACGAGAAAACAAAGCGGACAAACCAGAAGCTGGAGCAGCTCCTCCGTACAGTGGGTGACTCGGACAAGACGGCGTGGGACCAGCAGTTGCCGGTCACTGAACTGGCGTACAACTTGGCAACATCCGCCTCCACCGGCAAGGTGCCATTCGAGGTGGTCAATGGGATGACGCCCGCAACGCCCCTCAGTTTGCACGTCGCAAGCAACCTGCCTGCGGTGGAGTCTATCACGCGTGACTTCAAGCAGATTTGCGCAACGACATGGCATGCATTGGAAAAGGTGCAACAGTAGCAGAAACTGCAAGCGGATCACCGACGCATCGATGCAATGCTCAAGGTCGGTGATCCTGTGCTTCTCAACAGCGTCCACGTCAAGTTTCGCGGGGTCCGGTCGGACAAGTTGAAACACCGGTGGCTTGGTCCGTTCGAGGTTCTCGAAATGCGGACACCCATGGTAGCACGGTTGGCTCTTCCGCCTTCCATTCCAGTCCACAACGTGTTCCAAATCTCCAAGCTCAAGCTCTACCATGATCCGGCCGAGCATTTTCCTAGCCGCAGTTTGACGCCTCCCCCTCCGGTGGTGATCGAGGGCGAGCAAGAGTTTGAAGTGGAGGCCATCCTTGACCACCGTTGCCGTGGCCGTGGATGGGATTACTTGTTCAAGTTGAAGGGCTATGACATAGCCCACAACTCATGGGATTCTTCCCGTAACTTCAACGTTGGCGGGGTGAATGCCATCCTCCCGGAATATCAAAAGCGAATTGGGACGGCTCGCTCCTAAAAGGGGGTGTAGTGTAAGCCGGACAGTGCCAATGACACTGACTATAGCTTTTGGCCTCCTTGAATGTACAATCTGACTGTGGATTTGGAATCTACAGGAAATACAATGTGAGATCAACCCAAGAACGGGGTCGATCCATCAAGAATTGAGGAAGATATGCCTGGCCAAAGGTTAGATCGGCTGAGGGGAAAAAGGTGACGGGAAATCGTCCCCAAAGACCAAGGCTCGACCCTCGGAAGACCCAACAAGGCCGAAATGCGCCTTGGGGCCCAGATAGTCAATGAGTCAAGGAACATTGAGGGCCAATGATGCTTTGGAATGGCGCCCCGGTGTGTTGTTACCAGAAAGGGCGCTTTGGGCGGCCGTCACCGCTGCTAGTGGTGCTGCCAGCGGCAGATTGCCGTGGTTCACGGAAACGGCCATATCTCGGCCGTTCCTCCACGGAATGCTGCAGTTCTTGGTGCGTTGGAAAGCTGGGAAGGTGAGCCACGTGATGCTAAGGCAATAATGCTCATCGCTGGCCTGTATGGAGTCGCGCACGGCTCGGCGGCCTCGGGTCGCCTAGGATGTGTCATCATGTACATATAGTCTTTTATGTTGACACTTGAATAACAAGTACAGTTTACTCCCACTGTGCCACACGTGTTCCCGTGCTCCCCCAAGATGACCCTACACTGCCACAAACCCGAGAAGGTGTGCACCGACCTCCCTTTGTTCGTCGTTGTCGCCGGTTGGTACCTACACCATCTGGTTGAGGCTAACACACCGCGCCCGGTGCACACCACCGGTCGCAGGAGCACCACCAGCGAGACCAGCAGGGATGGCACCACCACCGACGCCAGTCACAGCACCACCACCAATACCGTCCAAGGCACGGATGGCACCAGCAGCGGGACCGCCGGCTGCGGCAACTCCTCCTGGGGGGACACCACCACCAGGAGCAACCACGCCAACAAGAGCGATGGCGCCGCCTATCCCCGTAGGGCCGCGAGCGATGCCGGTGTGTAGAGGGTGGACTGCAGGACCACCAAGACGAGGGAGTAGTCGAGAACAGGATGGGCCGTAAGGGCATTGACAATGGCAGTCACGAGTAGGACGTGGGGATCGCAAGGAGGAGCTGGCTGCGGGGGAGGAGGCGAGGGGGGAGGAGCACGAAGAGCGACGAGAGCAAAAGTTACAACCGCAGCCTCAACATAGTGAGGGGAGAGAATTGTGGACTTTTCGGAAAGACAAGAGCCATCAGAGGCGGAAGGACTAGGGGTACGGGAGGAGGCATTGACACACAGTGCCTCGGCACGAGCGGCTCTGGCAGCAGCCGCAACTGCCAGGGTACCGACAAGAACAAGCTCAGGCATGGCGCTAAACGAGGTATGAAACGGAGCAATAGAGGCAAGAAATAGTCCGCTACAGGAAGAGCGAGCCGTGAACGAAGATGAGGGAAGACCCATTGAGTGGAGTGTGTATTTAGGCGTGTTTGTTATGGGGTGGTGGGAAGGTGAAGTAGAAACGAGAGAAAGGAAGAAGCGCGAGAGGCCACGACCGCTGACCGGCCGACAAGGCGTACGAAAGACGAGATAGGAGGAGAGAACCAGGGGGTGAAACATGGGACGATAGGGAGACGTGACCAAGCACGCTGGATAGAGAGGGAAGGTGTGTGCGGTAAAAATAGGAGAGAAGAGAGACCTCAACGGAGGCGCAAGGGTAGTTCAAACTCAACGAAGGGAGACAAAAAGGAGAGCAGCGTGAGAGGAAGGGGAAGGAAACAGAGGGGGAACAAGAGAATGGAAAGGAGGAATGAGCAAAAGAAAGGAGAGAGAGGAGGGGATCAGGATCACGGAGAAGCAAGGACGGAGAGAGGAGAGGGGGAGAGGGATAGAGAGAGGAGGAGAAAGTGGGAAGAGGAGAGGGAGGGAGAGCGATAGGGCAGTGAGGAGAGAGGGGGAGAGAGAGGATGGGCGAGATGCCAAAGAGAGGAAGGACACCGAGGAGAACGGGAGAGGCAGGGAAGGAGAAAGGAAGAGGTAGAGAGGGAGAGGAGAAAGATTGAGAGAGAGAGAGGGAGGGGAAAAGAAGGAGAAAGATTGATGCACAGGTGGAGAGGAATAAAGAAAGGAACGGAGAGAGGGAGGAGCAGGTCCAGGAGTAAAGGAAAGAAAATGAGGGGGGAAGGAGGGAAGGTCCCAAGGATGCAGGGGAAAGGAGAGAAAGAGAGAGGAAAAGAAAGAGGGAGAGCAAGGGAGAGGGGGGAGGTTCGAAAGAATGGTGAAGGAGGGAGGAGAAAGAAGAGGAGAAGGGGGAAGAGGAGGGAGAGAGGAGAGGGAGGGGGTGGGAAAGGGACGGAGTCGGAAGGAGTGAAGGGGAGGAGAGGGGGAGGAAGTGGCAGCGGCAAACGACCAAGGGCATGAGGCACCAAAGAACAGGACGGGGACCAAGCCGATGAGGGGAGGACACCCGGAGGCCGGAGGGGACGGCCGAGAGGAGGGAGGTGGAGCAGCACGACGTGGCAGCGGAGGAGCAACGAGGAGTAAGGGCCAAGAGCGAGGGGAGAGCCCAACGTTGTGACAGGCCTGGGTCAAACACCGAGCCAGAGCCGATGGAACCGATGGAGGAGTGAAGGTGACGATGGAGGTGGAGGTGCAGAAAACGGGAAAAACAAGGGAGCCGATGCGGAAGAGGGAGAAAGAGGAGGAAAGGAGGGTGGACGTAGGGTCAGAGGTGGAGAGAGGGAGAGAGAGAGGGAGGGAGGGAGGGAGGGAGGGGGAAGGGAGAAGAAAGGCAAAAGCGAGAAGAGAATGGCAATAAAGGAGGAGCAGAGAGGGAGGAAGGGGAGATTGGAGAGAGGGAGGGGGGGG